>JBBPJL010000286.1:0-21196 GCA_038088675.1 Xanthoconium separans | reverse complement strand
ATCACTGATATTCTGAGTACGAAATTAAGCATAGACGACCCAAAGGAGATTCGGACGGGACTCATCTGTTTCGACATCTTTCTGTCTTTTGGTATGTCATAGATTGACTATATCGGTTTATCGTAGCTAATCCACTCCTCAGACGCTAGCGGCCAGTTGGCTGATGACCTTGTCGAAGCAGGCATGAAACGTCTAAACGACTCAGAATGGAAAGCTCAGATGGGAGGTGTGAGGATTCTTTCCACCTTGGCTCAGACAGGTATACATCGACTGATGATCCTCTGACATTTCTTCTGATGTTCGATGGCTTTAGAATACGGGAAAATGGCCATTAGCTCGCGTATACACGAAATCGTCGAAATGCTCCTGCCGCAGGATTATCTGTTGATCCGCCCGACTGTGCCACGAGCAGCAAGCCCTAGCGAAGGACGTGTCATCACAACGACGATCCAGCCTTCACAGGCGCGCTCACAGGACGCGTCACCTTCGTGGATGCTGGGACCTGCGTGCGCGCTGCGTCTTTTGGCGCAGAACGGCAAGTATTGCCTACGTATTGTGGACTGGTTAGAACTGATGTAGTGCATTATCCCAGAGACACTACGGGTCCGTACGCGTGAAACAGTCCAATACGGTTCTTTGAAAGATTTGTTTTTGTCCGGAGCGCTCACCGGCAAAAGAGATACACCAGCATGGCGTCTCAGAACTCCAAACCGAGGTAAAAGTACTCCGAGTGTCATACTGGGATGTAAACTGAAAATCGTTTTTAATCACTTGAGCCGATGTGAACAACATGCTGGACATGCTCATCAAAGTCGTAGACCGAGAACAGTCCGAAGGTAGTTTAATTTCCATTCAAGTTGAGGACGTCGTGCCGCATCACATTCAACGTTGGGACCGCCTCGCGACGCTGACCTGCCGCAATGTGGGGTTGGCGGTGATAACTGACCTCCCACGTCAGTTTTGGGACTCGGTACTCTTGATTCTCGCTCTCGTCGTGTCCACGCTGATTTATGTCTCTCTCTGGGTGTACGAGTGGGTATCGAAGCGTCATCTCACGAATGCAAATGCAGGGGAGCGGACGGGTGTCTAATTTTCTTCACAAGTTTTATTACGCCATCAGAACAGCTGAGCTATTTATTGTATGATAGGTGGTATCGGTCACTCAGTCGTGGAGGTGAACGCACAATGCGGTGTCCCATGGTATAAACATATGTTCTTAATATTACGCAGGCCGCAGCCTTCTGCACAGTTGTAGAGACGGAAGAACCAATACCAGTGTGTCACACTGACCATATTCATTTCCGAAGCCCAGCAGCATTCTCAGTCCGACTTTCGCCGATGACCGGTCACCGGTCACCAGTGATGCCGACGTTGCGTTCACGATGTGGTATCTAGTATCACTTAGCACGCCTCGTGACGAGAAAGAAGTTTGATCAGAATCCTGATGCAACATTGCGGTCCCAGCGCTGCCTTGTGCAGTGATCGGTGGCAAGCGCTTGCTTTACTGTGATGCGTGGGAAAACTTGCCATGAGTTTGAGTTCAATTGGTTCGAGTTCAATCTACCACAAGGATTGCAACCACGTCGGGAAGTCATGTCATTCTTATTTTGGATCTGATCACTACTTACTCATTGGCAGGTGAACTTGGCGCCGGAATTTGTCAAGTTTCCTTCATTGCTTGGTTTGTGAATTTGAGCACAAGCAATAGCGCGTTGCAAACCTCGTGGATAATACAGCTATGATTCTTATGACCTAACAACTTGCACGCTGTTAACTTATGAATCCAGGAAACGAGGCGCACCGCTTGCCAACCCCTGATACCCCCGGCTACAGGGTCATTTCAACATGGATATTTTGTTGTCCAGTTAGAGTACATCCCCCATCCTTCCCCTTCTTCCAGTTACCCAGCATTCTTCATGGATGGTGAAGGTTCCAATGCCTTGCCTCCTTCGCAGCATCGGCAAGGGCCAATAGCCAACCCAGACATCCAAAGTCTGTCCTCTAGATGCACCCAGTGCAACGAAGGACGGGGACGCCCGCGGAACCTTGTCGTGTGCATCGACGGTACTGGAAACGAATTTGGTTCAAGTGTATGTATCACCATTACTATGAGGTCTGTTTCCCGCTGATTACTCTGACAGAACACCAATGTGGTCAAGTTCTTGGAAATGGTCGATGTGAAGTCGACCAACCCCGAACAAGAATACCATTATTTGCGTGGGATTGGCACTCGCCCTAAGTCGAAGAAAGCAAAGCTTCGGGATGGACTTGACATGGCTTTTGCGAGGTTCGTACACACTGGTCACAATTGCCCGCGTTCAATGGAATGAAGTAATCGAGAGCAGGAGTTTAAAGGAAAATGTCAAGGACGCATATGGCTGGCTAGCAAAAAGTTATCAAAAGGGGACACAGATATACCTTGTCGGTATGCATGTTTCGTTATCTATCATAGTTCTGACAGCTGACCATCGTATAGGTTTCTCTCGAGGGGCCTGTCAAGTACGAGTGCTTGCGGCCATGATATACGAAGTAATTCCCAGATTTGTCACCGATTTTGGTATAGAACTGGACACATGTTTTAGGTCGGTTTGATAAAATCATGGAGAGAAAACGAGATTGAAACGTGAGTAACTGTTATGCCGCTTGCGTGATCTTGATGAACATTCTGGCAGAGCTTACGATCACTATCACTCAAGTCGTTCAGAAGGGCGGAAGGCCAAGCAAGCTGCAAGAGCGTTCAAGAAGTTGTTTTCCTGGCCAGACGTGAAGGTGCACTTTGTCGGAGTATGGTAATTGCAACCATTTCATGAGTCGGTTGGGTGGTACTCACAATCGATCACTCGGTCAGGGACACCGTTGCTTCCATAGGCTTTATAGAGGAAGATATGTCTCTTACGAGGTCTTCGTCTGGAGAACATGCTTGTCGTTTTCGTCAGGCCCTTGCTCTCGATGAGCATCGGGTCAAGTTCATGCCAGAATATTTCCACGAGATCAACTCTCTAGCCGACCAGGGAAAGTTCAGTTGCACCTCCCCCGATGACAGAAAAACACCGAATTCCGCAAGCGAACATAGTGACTTGACTGTCGCTGACAACTGTTCCAATTCGTCTGCCAAGAAGGCCTCCGACATCAAGGAAGTCTGGTTTGCTGGTAGTCACTCAGACGTGTGGGTTCGCTTTCACCGCATCCCCATCTAGCTGACATGAGAGGCAGGGGTGGCAAGAACAAAACAGGAAGGCACCATCTACCTGGGAACGTCTCGTTGCTATGGATGCGTCGAGAAGCGGCTGCCAGTGGTCTCATCTTGAAGCCCACTGACATCGTCTGGCTTCCTGATGATATTGATCTTGGTGTTACCGATTCAATGACTACTCCATGGCGAGCCGCCGAATATTTGCCCATCAAGCACCAAGTATCCTACTGTGGTCCTGGCAAAAATGCTCGGCGGTGAGTTTTGTGGCACTCTGCCAGTGAGTGAAACTGATGTCACATTTGGTAGTTTACATCGGCAGGGTCCGCGTCGTATTATACCCGGCCAAAAGGTCCATGCTTCCGTTTTATACGCACACACGTATAAACCAAAGGCAACGCGAGGAGAGGGTCTTGACATACCCATTATACAACCTCGGCTCGAAGATACGATGCCGGATGGCGAACTATGGGAGACGGAACTGTTCGACGATACTGCGGCAGAAGAGTTGATGGCCTCCTTGAGTAGTCCTCAGGGGGTTGCACCGATATATCTCGACAGGCTGTTGTTCATGCTGCGATTTAGTGAGTCTCTCCATCCCGATTCCCTTGGTACGTACATCATCTGTCATTTCAGAGGAGGGTAGACAATGCGTCAAGAATGTGCCCGGCTGGCAAGATATATTTCTGAAGCTTATGACGAACCATGATTGTGCGACAGTCGTTCGACTCGTCGCGATTGTTGCTTATCACGAAGCATGTGAGGCTCTTCTCTCGAACACGTGCGTTGTCTCGTATCTAATATCTTCTTGCAGCTTGCGATCTTGACCCACACTTGAACTGTTGTGTGCCCATTCCGACGGGAATCTCCGAGGATATATTGATTGATGGAGAGAGATGTCTGAATGACATTCTGTTCCACCACAAACAGCGGGACGGTCCTAGAGTGGTTGCTCTTCTAAGACTGTTGACGAGGCATCGGATACTCCGAGAACGCATTCTCACCGAGGCGATAATAGAAACGCTTGGAAACTTGCTCGATGCAATCATCGTTGGGCAAACGGAAAGGTATTTTGTATTGGCAATGGATGGTCTGAACTGTTTGCTGCAGTGCGGTTCGTTGCTCATCATCGCTCATTTGTCAGCCTACTAATGATTGGTCAGTGGACACCCAGAAAACTGTCGTTGAGAAGCTGGGGTCCAACCCACCGGATTCCAACGTGTCCAGACTTTCCCGGATAATGAAGGTCGACGGTAAGGGCTAGACCTACGATTGGGCTGCGACCACGTCAGACGTGTCTCTTTCTAGACCCTCGCCTTCTAACTGTGGCGTTGCGCATGGTATTGATTCTCGTCCGCATTCCTGAAGGTAAGCTATCCCTATTTTATCAGTGAACCAATAGTAATACCGAGGCAGGGAGGGGCGTGTGCTCTGAAGTAAAATCCAGGATCAAGAAATTGGCGAGTAAGAAAGAACGGCTCATTGGTCCCCTTGCTGCAGAGATATGGCTTATCCTGTACGACCCAACTGACCAGAGTATGTTGCGAGTCACCGGCGCTGCGTACCTTTTCACTACCAATGTTTCAGGTCAAGTGGACATTGGCAATGCGCATGTTCGCGCCAATCTTGCCAGCGTCTTGTTCCACTTAGCTCGACATGCAGATCGTGAACAGGAGATATTGATTTTGCGTAATCTTTTTGGGCACGGTAAGTGACATTCATCAAGGCGTTTCCAATTAGATATGGAGACACCAATATTTTCAGGTGCCGCGGAGCTATCCGCACAACACCGAAAGCTCATTGGCTTGCTGAAAACGACTGTTGATAAGGAGAAGGCTCGAGAGCGTACCGCTGCTACGATGATGCTCCTGAAGCTATCCCAGAGTAAGTCTCATATTAATGAAATGAAGACATGAACAAATTTGTCCTCAGCTCCGATCATCCGCAACCATTTCCGTGAAATCAAACTATTAGACGTTTTCGTCGAGCAGTTACGACATAAGGACAGTGCGTTACTCGCCGCACATGCACTGACTAGCTGTTTAAAATACCGTGAGTGGAATCGTGCTTTGTCAGACTCGCATACCTCAGAGTTATGCTAGCCGACCTGGAGTTCGTCAAGGATGATAACAAACTTCCGGCACACATCATTAGGATGTTATATGAGGACTATTTTGACGAGGCTGTGGACCGATTCGAAGGATTCCAGATCTTCAAAGAGTTGATGCTGCACGGTAATGAATTATAATGTCGTTCTGGATATCCAGCTCGTGTGCTAACTGTTTCGAGTCAGCTGAGTTACGTGAAAAGATTAAGATTGGCGGTGTTGTCGAGATATTGACCAATAAGCTGAAAACGTGCGAGGAGAAGGCAACGCGGTCAGGTCTGATATGCTTGGCCATTTTCAGCTCCTGTGGTATGCGTATGAATGGCGATATTAGTTCATCGCTGCTGACGTGCCCTTAGACCCGAACCATCCGTGGTTTCGTGAGCTTTTCGACAAGGGTCTGGAACATCTCAACATGCCAGCATGGGAATCCCAGGAAGAGGGGGTGGGGATCCTTTCTGCGTTGGCACAGACTGGTATGCATTCAGTGGTAATATTCAGTGGTCTATCTGAGGTTTTGCGACCTTAGAACATGGTGTGGCCGAAATCAGCTGCCGAGTACACGAGATTGTCGAAATACTTCTTCCGGCGGGTTATTTGCCAATCCTGCGTAGCTCGTCACAGAGAACCTCGGACAAGCCAAAGTGCCTTAGTGAACCTGAAGCGCAAAAGCAAAAACCCAGGTCACCGTCGTGGATGATGGGACCTGCATACGCGATGCTTGTCTTGGCGCAGGACGGCAAGAATCAGGCTCCTTCTGGATGGTGGACCTGATCTGATGTACTATTACAGAGATATTGCGGCACTGTATCCGCAAGACAATACACTACGGCCATGTAAAAGAGTTGCATCAGAACGGAATGCTCGTCGGCAAGAGAGATACGACTCTGTGGGACGTCAAAACACCAAAGCGAGGTACTAATGTGTTTCCTTCGCTCGGAAATGTGAAACTGAAATAGTATTTCGTAACTTTTTAGCCGACGTGATCAAGACGCTTGACGAGATGATTGATGCTGTGGACTCACAGTACTAACTGCCCCAATATCGCATATCAATCATGAAGTCTGCTTCCTTACTCAGCTTTGGGAATATGCTTAGCACCCGGGTGGTGGCCATTCTAACTCTGCTCGGCGTCTCACCACTGGTGGTCGGGTTTGCGCCAGGATTACTGTGAAGTTGCCACTTCAAGTGGGTGCTTCTCCGTAATGTATGCGCCTTTTGCAACAGTATAATGTATTTTTGACAAAAATGTGGAAATATGTACAAGTACTAGTTATTATTGTAACTTGCAGCTTTTGCAGAAAGGAAGCCAAGGCGGCGAACGGAGATGAGAATCCAAGTCGGGCTCCATTTCCAGGGCGAGGGAAAAAAATCCTTGATTCGGAAAAATTCAATAGACACTTCACACTCCCAACACGTGCTTGGTATGGTTTTGGGGCCATGGTGCCGGGCTGGTTGTGCGTGGAGCGTGACTTGTAGAGGAAGTGTGTGGACTCGGACGATGTGGCGCAACAAATAAGATCTGATGTGACTTCAAGTGGACCTGATGGACTTCGGCAGCCAATAGATCAATATGGTGATCCATACTATGGCTAGTACGATCGAAGCACACAGTCTCCAGTGTCACGGTGTCCACTGGGACGTCACTTGACTCAAGGCCTTGAACCCTTAAGGGCCGTTAGCGGCGGGCGGGTCTCACTGATACAGTGGCAGCCGCATGGGAATCCTTCTGTGTCAATGTGACTCAATGGCGTAATCCACAAGAACGTTGAATCCTCGAGTCATGCTCACCGAGGTAAGGGGCGTTGAAATATTGAACTCGTCGACGCCAGGCTATGCACGTGTGTGCACTTCAAGTTGGCCGACTCGGAGGACCACGGGAACGACTGTTTAACAACGGTTCTCACTTGAAGACTGATCTGGATGAATCGATGAAGAGCGGACTGGGAAGAGTCACCAGTGCTATCGCAGCATAGTCTATAGGCATGGATCAAGTACCGTGTATGTAAAGGTCTGTCTCACGCGTCTCAGACGACTAATCAGAACGTAAATTCGCACCCAGGTTAATTATGCGGGGTTTGTGATCTGTTTATGCCTCAAGGTCGGATCTAAAATGGCTATCGCCAGACAGATATTTCAAGCCGAAAACGAGATCTCGTTCAACTCTGGCGCTTACATCCCAACACCACTCACGGTCATGGAGAGCACTATTCGCACATCTGGGCCAGCAGTTAACTCTTCATCATCGCTCAGATGCTCCTGGTGTAGGACGCAACAGAAGAAGGATACGAAAAACCTCGTCATATGCATTGACGGTACATCCAATGAGATTACTTCAGGCGTATTCGTGATTATTTCTGAGGTGTCATTTTGTCGCTGACGACTATTCAGAACACCAATGTGTCCAAATTGTTCGCCAAGATCAATTTGGAATCGACTAACCCAGAGCAATACGCACATTATATGGCGGAATTTGGGTCCCGATCGATGAATCCTTTCGGTCGTATAAAAGAAGTGGTCTCTGACGGACCTGGCACGGCGGCTGTTCGGTTCGTACTGATTACCGTTTTACTTTTTACTTTCCCACAGAATGAAATACTTCGGGTGCAGGAATAAAAACGTCAAGGACGCATATGGCTGGCTAGCAGAAAAGTATAAAGAAGGGGACCAGATATATCTTTTCGGTAGCTTTCATTCTTCGTCAAGGTCTTTGCAGCCAATCTCTCCACAGGTTTCTCTCGAGGTGCATATCAAGTACGAATGCTTGCCGCCATGATACACGAGGTGAGACGTGGATTGGTTGCCAACGTTAGCAATAGCACTGAATATGTGTTCCAGGTCGGCTTGATAAGAACACCGACGGAGGACAACATTAAGAAGTGAGTGACTGTTACCTTGCTCGCGTGAATTGGACGAACATTTTTGCAGAGCTTATGATCATTATGACTCAAGTCATTCAGGAGGGTCGAGAACAAGTCAATTTGCGAGAGACTTCAAGAAGGCGTTTTCCTGGCCGGACGCGAGAGTACATTTCATCGGAGTATGGTAATGCATATTTTTAGCGTTCGTTAGATGTCATACATGACTGATTTTGATCAGGGACACTGTCTCCTCTATACGTTGTATACGAGAGGACAGTTACGTTTCGGGGTTTTCGTGTGGGGAACATGCTTGTTATTTCCGCCATGCTCTTGCCCTCGATGAGCTTCGAGTCAAGTTCATCCCAGAGTATTTTCATGAAATTAACGCTTTAGCCCGCCGCAAGACATGCAAACCCATTGATACACCCCCCGACGACGGAAAAGTTCTTGATTTTGCAAGCGGACGGGGCGAGTCTATACTTCTGAAAGATATCGTTTCCGATCTATCTGCGAGCGAGAAGGGAGCCTGTGACATTAAGGAAGTCTGGTTTGCTGGCAATCACTCAGACGTGTTTGTACGCTTCCAACATCTAACTATGTCACTGATATCTTTTGCAGGGGCGGCGAGAATAAAACCGGAAGATATCATCACGCCGGGAACGTCTCGCTGCTATGGATGCGTCGAGAAGCGGCTGCCAGTGGCCTCATGTTGACGCCAACTGATATAGTCTGGCTTCCTGAGGATCTTGATTTCGGTACCACAAACTCCGCCACCCGTACACCAAGAACCACCGAACTGATGCCTAGCAGACATCTGGTAACTTTCCGTGGCTCAAGTGAAGTTGCTCGACGGTGAGATCATGATGCTTTTCTGGTTCCTGACGCTGATCTCATCACTGGGGTAGCTGGCGCCGGCAGCAACCCCGTCGAGTTATACCGGGTCAAAAGGTCCATGCTTCCGTTTTATATGCTCATGCATATAAGCCACAGGCGATGTTAGGAGAGGGCTCCGACATACCCATTATACAGCCTGGGCTCGAAGATACGATGCCGGATGGCGAACTATGGGAGACGGGACTGTTCGACGATACTGCGGCAGAAGAGTTGATGGCCTCCTTGAGTAATCCTCAGGGGGTTGCACCGATATATCTCGACAGGCTGTTGTTCATGCTGCGATTTAGTAAGTCTCTCCATCCCGATTCCCTTGGTACGTACATCATCTGTCATTTCAGAGGAGGGTAAACAATGCGTCAAGAATGTGCCCGGCTGGCAAGATATATTTCTGAAGCTTATGACGGACCATGATTGTGCGACAGTCGTTCGACTCGTCGCGATTGTTGCTTATCACGAAGCATGTGAAGCTCTTCTCTCGAACACGCGCGTTGTCTCGTGTCTAATATCTTCTTGCAGCTTGCGATCTTGACCCACAATTGAACTGTTGTATGCCCCGTCCCACTGGAACTTCCGAGGATATATTGTTTGATGGAGAGAGTCATCTGAATGACATTCTGGTTCACCATAAGCAGCGGGATGGTCACAGAGTGGTTGCTCTTCTGAGACTGTTGACGAAACATCGGATGCTCCGTGAACGCATTCTCACCGAGGCAGTATTAGAAACGCTTGGAAACTTACTCGATGCAATCGTTGGGCAACCTGAAAGGTATTTTGTATTGGCGATGGATGGTCTGAACTGTTTGTTGCAGTGCGGTTCGTTGCTGATCTTCGTTCATTTGTCAGCCTGCTAATGATTGGTCAGTGGACATTCAGAAAACTGTCATTGAGAAGCTGGGGTCCAACCCACCGGATTCCGACGTGTCCCGGCTTTCCCGGATAATGAAGGTCGACGGTAAGGGCTAGACCTACGATTGGGCTGCGACCACATCAGACATATCTCTTTCTAGACCCTCGCCTTCTAACTGCGGCGTTGCGCATGGTATTGATTCTCGTCCGCATTCCTGAAGGTAAGCTATCCCTATTTTATCGATGAACCAATAGTAATACCGAGGCAGGGAGGGGTGTGTGCTCTGAAGTAAAATCCAGGATCAAGAAATTGGCGAGGAAGGACGAGCAGCTCGTTGGTCCTCTTGCCGTTGAAATATCACTTGTCCTACACGATCCCAATGACCAAGGTTGGCAGCAATTTGTTGGAATTACATCTTCTTTTCCTGACCAATGTGTCAGATCAGCTAAACATTCGCGATTCGCACATTCAAGTTAATCTTGCCCGTGCCTTGGCTCACTTCAACCGCGACAGACTCGATCCAGATGGACAAAGCCCGACGGTCAATTCCGCGCAGCAAATATTGCTCAACCTTTTTGGGCTTGGTAAGTGATACTCACCAGGGCGTTCCAAATGATATGCGAATATTCAACATGACAACCTTTTCATCAGGTGCCACTGTGACAGAACTAGCTGAACAACACAGAAAGCTTATCGGGGAGTTGAAAGCGGCCGCTGAGAAGGGAAATGATCGAGAGCGCACCGCTGCTACGATGACCCTTCTCAAGCTATGCGAGAGTGAGTATATATCAATGGCATGAGGACCTGAGCTTATGTTGTATCAGCTGAGATCATCCGTGATCATCTCTGCGACATTAGGCTGTTAGATGTCTTCGTTAGTCAATTGCGACGTAAGGACAGCGCACTACTCGCTGCGTATGCGCTGGCTAACTGTTTGGGATATGGTGAGTGGAAACGTATGGTGTTGGCGCCGCGTGGCTTCAAGTACGCTAGGCAATATGGAGGAGTCCATCAAGGACAACGCAGAACTACCGGAAAATATCGTTAATATGTTAAAACTGGACTATTTTGACGATGCTGTTGACCGAGTTGAAGGATTCCAGATTTTCAGAGATTTGATGAAATGCGGTAATGAAGTATTGTTGTCCTGGAATACACACTAATGCACTTGGACTTAGGCGACCTGCGCGAAAAGATCAATGGTCATAATATCACCGAAATTTTGACAGTGAAGCTCGGCAAGGGCAAGCCAGATGAGATCCGGACGAGTCTAATCTGCCTGGACATCTTTCGGTCCTTAAGTACGCAGCAGGAATGAAGATGTCAGTCCGTCGGAGCTGATTCACTTCTAGATTCTGACGCTGCCTGGACTCACAAGCTAGTTGCCGAGGGTTTAGAGTTTCTGAAACATCCGGTATGGAAGGCTCAAAAGGCAGGGGTGATAATCCTTTCAGCGCTCTCGCAGACGGGTATGCATTCATTGGTTCTCGTTAGATCTTCATCTGACATTTTGCGACTTGAGAACACGGCGTGGCGGCCATCGGACCCCACATAGATGAAATCATCGAGATGCTGCTTCCGAATAGTTATCTGGTGATCCGTCCTTCGCCACAAGGAACTCCACATAGTCCAACGTCTCCTACTGAGCATGAGGTGTCTACTTCAACCCCCAGGTCATCCTCGTGGATGATGGGACCTGCATATGCACTCCATATCTTAGCGCAAAACAGTAAGCTCCCCCACCGTCCTGCACGGACATTACAACTGATATGGTATATTATCCCAGAGATATTACGTGACCGCACACGCTTGACTATCCAATACGGTTATCTTAAAGATTTACATCTGTCTGGAGCACTCGTCGACAGGAAAGACACGCCAGCATGGCGCTTAGGAGCTCCCAAGCGAAGTAAGCACTTTCCTTGGTACGCGATGTATAACTATTGAATCACATGTTTGCTATTATCCCAGCCGATGTGATAAACATGCTTAACAGAATGATCAAAACCGTTGACGCCGAACCGTTGGGAGAAGATCTCATGTCGACCGACTCGGACGACGTCGTCTTGCCGCCCCACATTCACCATTGGAACCGTCTTGTGACGCGTCTCCGCAGCCGGCCTGCGGCGGCGCTAACTGTACTCCCACCATTACTAGGCGTCTCGTTGCTGTCGATCCTCGCTGTGGTTGTGTCCCCACCGGTTAATGCATCTGTCCAGGTGTACGGGTGCGTGATGGGAAGCCATTTTGCAGCATCGTGATTACTAAGGTGGATGTTTGACCAGTTTCCTCAAACGGGTACTACTTCAATCACGTCAGGATGGTCGCTCGCAAGATCGACGTGTCACATATGCTAAGAATAGTGAGATTGGCTCCGCAACCCCCGGAGTAAAGGGTATATCAGGTGACGCCAAAGATGATCGTTCAAGTGGACACTCGAACGACAGTTTTCAAGTTGTCGAAACACGGCTCTCTCAGGATCAGGTGAGTAAATTTGGATCAATTTCGTACTGTGGATTTAATTTTATGTAGGATTCGTCCGAACAAAGCGACGGAACAACATCGCAGGATGTTGGGCCTCAAGAAGAGGCGATGCTCCAAAACTTTGGTGAGCGAGGCAGAGTTGATCTCTGGATGGTCTGACGTTTATTGTCTTCGATTCAGAGTCTACGCAATCTGGACTGCACCATGGTGAAACTGGTCCGGCTACATGCGAAGAGGACTCGGAGTGCGCACCAGACGATGCCAAGACTTGTTCAACTGGACATGTTAGCGAAAGCCATCAACTTGTCAACGAACCACGAATGGCTCAGAACCTTCCAAACGAGAAAGATGGACACGCTGAAGGTTTGGTGAGTGAAATCGGATTGATTTTCGTCAAAGGTAGAAGTTAATTGTCCACTATTTCGGACCCGTAGGGGGAGGACAGGTTAGTAGACCATTAAATTGCGGAACGAAGGGGTCTTGAGTTTCCATCGCTGGGGTGGTGTGTATCCGAGATTTGTCGCTGGAGTCGATGTCGCAGGTGTGAGATTTTCTGTCTTACGATGGAGGGGCCCCGGGCGCATCCGCCGTTACATGACAGTTTTGCGGTGACGGCCCATTTGATATTTGCAGTCTTTCCGTTTTCCGAGTTCACCCACGTATCTATGTTGCCATCCCCCCATCCGTTCTAAGGGTGACTACCAGTAATATATCGAGTCATCCTTCTGTCTTTTGGTACATGATACGGTGACAATATCGATTTTTCGCAGCTGATCCGTCCTCAGACGCTACTAGCAGCGTTGATGACCTTATCGAAGCGAAGAAACGACTCAGACTGGAAAGCTCAGAAGGAAGGGGTGAGGATCCTTTTTCACCTGACTCAGACAGGTACGCATCGACTGACGCTCCTCTGAAAACCTTTCTGATGTTCGATGGCTTTACAACACGGGGAAACCCGTGACGGCTATTAGCTCGCGTTTACAGGAGATCGTTGAAATGCTCCTGCCGCAGGATTATTTACTGATCCGCCGCCCGACTGTGCTGCAAGCAGCAAGCATTCTAGCAAAGGACGTAGTATCGCGACAATGACGATCAAGCTTCACCGGCGCGCTCACAGGACGTACAACCTTCGTGGATGCTAGGACCTACGTGCGCGCTGCATCTATTGGCGTAGAACGGCAGAATATAGTGACCTACGTATTGTAGAAAATGTTGGAACTGATGTAGTGCATTATTCCAGCGACACCACGGGACCTAAAAGATTTGCTTTTTGTCTGGAGCGCGCTCGTCGGCAAGAGAAATACGCCAGCGTGGCGTCTCAGAACTCTAAACCGAGGCCAAGTGCTCCTTCAAGTTTCAAACTTCTATTACGCCATCAGAACAGTGGAGCTATCGTGTGAGGCGACGAACCCACAACGCGATGTTCCAATATCACGGAGGCCGTCGCCTTCTGTCCAGTTGCAGATATGGACGAAGCGCCCAAGATGCACCAACACCTGTACATGTGCGACCATAGGATTCATTTCCGAAGCTCGAGGCTTTGCTAGTGTGCATTTTCAGTCCGACTTCCGCCGCTGATCACCGGTCACGCCAGTGGATCTTGATGCCAGCGTTATGTTCATGATGCCTCGCGCTGAGAAAGAACTTGGTTCATAAATTGTATATGGACTCCCTTGCAACATTGCAGCCTCAGTGCTGCCGTGTGCCGTGATCATGATCATGCCAGCCGACCAACCCAGAAGCTTGAGGGCGTCCGATCCGGGTGGTAAGAAATCTCCCGGGTCAAGCGCTTGCTTTACGATCAAGTCATAGGTCGAGGTTGAAACGTTGATGGATCGGTGCAGGCGTGTGGCAGCCTGGGAGGGACTCCGGCCCAGAACGCAAAGTTAGGAATGGTTTACAATGAGGACGCCAGTAGGTTCTAGTGTCTTACGGGGATGCTTTTCGCGGCGGCATTGCCCACGGAGCTGCAGAGTGTTGAAATAGACATTTACCATTCGTACGCAAACGTACCTCGCAGGGTAGTGGGAAATGATTCACGTCTATAGAGAAGTTGATCGTGGGCCAGACGTAAAAGACGTCCGTAGTAAGAGGAAACCACTAGGGCATAGTCAGAAAGAAAAAAATGAAATGAAAAATAAATAAATAAATCAACGGCGCAGACATGACCAGAGTCAACATAATGGACCCATCACAGCTCAAGCAGATCATGCAGGCAGTGCGTGTATGCGCTTATTTGCTGACGGAAGTAAGTGATGCCAGTCTTTGGACGGCGTTCCGTACACGCAGGGAGCGAGAGCGAGAGTGAGGGTGCGGATGGGCAAGAGCGCGAAGCGCTCTCCGGCCCAGAACGGAAGCCCAACTTGCCGGGTGTGAGCTGCGAGGGCGGGTGGGGAACTCCTCGCAGCGGCATGTGTGTGGCAGTTGGGCTCACGTGCTCTGGACCCCAGAGAGTGAGCTGCGAGGAGCCGGAATGTCGAATGGAGGCAGGGCGTGGTGGGTGAATCGCTGAAACGGGCGAGGACGAGCAGTGCGGGCGCCGGGGAGGACGAACGACGAGGTGGTGGCGCGAGAGCAAGAAGCGCCGCCCGCTTACGTCGCTTGTCCGAAGATTTAGCAACTATGCCAGCCCACGTACTCGTACATTGCTGGTGTCGCTGTCGACTCGGTGACCACCGAATCCTACAAGTGAGCAAGTGGAAAATCTTGCTGTTAACATGCCATAACTCTTCAGACGCCGGCTTGCAGTGACACGCAATCGACATTTAACTTGCGTGGGGGCCCCTCATAGTGTAGTGGAATAAACCGTCAGAAAACTGCACGATGTTCAGGCCAGGCAATAGACTAGGTGCATCCTAGCGAATTCAACTCTTTCGACATATGTAGCAAATCGTCACACCAAATAGATGCACTCCGTAGTGCTGCTGTGCGAAAGAGGAAATGCCGCACATAAAACAGCACCCACTTCGAGGCCATCCCAACGACTAGGGCATACTCAGTAAGAAGCAAAAAAAAGGCACGGACATGACCACCAGTGGTCAGACGCAATGACAGATTCAACTGCTACCTCTCCGGTGATGAGCCAATCCTGAATGTGAAGGAGCAGAGTTCGCGATCGACGAGGGACCTTCGGGTAGTTCTTAGAGTGGGTCCACAGCTACAATCATCTTGTTGAGCTCGTGGATTACTTCATCTGAAAGGATGGGAAGCACATATTTCAGTTTCACGTTTCTGAGTGAACGAAACACATCGAGTACCTCGGTTTGGTGTCTTGAGGGGCAGGCGCCACACAGCCGTATCGTTCTTCTCGACAAGCGCTCCGTTCTGATGCAATTCTTTCACATAGCCGTATTGTTGTGTCTTGAAGATACGGTCCCGTAAAATCGCTGGCATAGGGCGTCGCATTAGTCCTAACATCATTGAAAGAGAGCAACTAGATCTTACCGTTCTGCGCTAAGATACGCAGCGCGTATGCAGGACCCATCATCCACGGCGGTGACTTGGGAGTTGAAAGAGTGTTTGTATCTTTCTTTTGCGCGCCATGTTCGTCAGAGGACGTCGAGTTACCTATGGTCTGTGGAAGAGTAGGCCGACGGATCAGCAAATAACCCTCCGGAAGAAGCATCTCCAGGATCTCTGTGACGCGAGCGTTGATGGCATCCACGCCGTATTCTGAAGTTGAAAAACTTTAGATAAATCCCTGAATCAGACCCATGAATGCATACCCGTCTGCGCCAACGCGAAAAGGATATTCGCCCCTGCTTCCTGATTTTTCCATGTGGCGGCCTGCAGGAATTCGAAGCCCTTCTGGAAAAGTTTGCTAATCCATTGACCGGCCGGGTCTAACTGGTGGGTGAACAATGATGAACCGGTATCGTCATTCGCATACATACCACATGACCGAAAGGTTTCTAAGCATATCAGACCACAGCGCATCGCCTTCTCCTCGCTTGTTCCTAGTTTATCGGTCAAAATATCGATGACATCGTCACGCTGAATCTCTTTACGCAAGTCGGCTGACCCAATAGAATCAGCACGCAGAGCCAGATCAACCAGGACAATCAAAATTCGTTACCCTGCTGGATCAACTCTCTGAAAGCCCGGAACCCTCCGAACTGGCCCACGGCATCGTCAAAATAATCCTTTCTTAACATCGTGATTATGTATCGTGGAAGTCGTTTGTCATCCTTGACGTCCTCCAGGTCGGCTAGCGCAACTCTGAGCCATGCGAATCCGATAGCAAACGATTCCACCCACGGTATCCCAAACAGTTAACCAGTGCGATTGCAGCGAGTAGTGCGCTGTCCTTACGTCGCAGCTGACTGACCAAATTGTCCAACAATTTGATCTTGCGGTAATGTTCGCGGATAGTCGCACCTGATAAAATGAGTTCATGTCTTCATATCATCGATAGGAAACTCACTCTCGCATAACTTCAGAAGGGTGAGTGTAGCAGCGGTACGCTCTCGAGCGTTTTTCCCCTTCTCAACCACAGATATCAGCTCTCCGATGAGTTTTTCGTGCTTCGCAGTTAGATATGTGGCACCTGATAAAAAGATTGAATTCGAACTCCAACGCCTCGATGAACTTCACCTACCGAACCCAAAAACGTTAAATGCCTCTTCGAGATCTGGTTGGCGAGCTAAGGAGAGCAGGGCACTGGCGAGATTAGTGCGAACGTGTGGATTGCGAATGTCGAGTTTATCTGAAACGCTGGTAATCGAAAGGTTCAAAGTTCTTCCGACGACTTACTTTGGTCATCTGGGCTGTAAAGGGCAAGGTATAGCTGCGCAGCAAGGGGACCAATAAGCCGTTCGTTCTCACTCGCCAGCTGGTTGATCTTAGATCCTATTACAGAGCATGCAGCTCTCCCTGACTCCTCGTTATTCCCCACTCAGCAAAAAATGAGAGAGCTTACCTTCAGGAATTCGGACAAGAATTGACACCGTGCGCAACGCCACAGTTAGATGGAGCGGGTCTAAAAAGACATTTAGTCCCAGCCAGATCATAGATCTAGTCCTTACCCTTGACCTCCAATATCCGAGAAAGCCTGGACATCGTGTCACCCGGTCGGTTGGACATTAATTTCTCAACGATGGTCAGCCGGATGTCAACTAACGAATCATCAGCAAGACTCGAGATGCATGATGATCACCACGAACCGCACTGCAACAAACAGTTCAAACCGTCCATTGCCAACACAAAATGCCCCTTGGCTGCTCTAATAACCTCATCGAACGAATCAACAAGAGTTTTCAAGATGTCTGTGGTGAGGATGCGTTCTCGGAGAATCCGGTGTTTCGTCAACAGTCTCAGAAGAGCAACAACTCTGGGACCATCCCGGTGCTTGTGGTGATCCATAACATCTTTAAGACAGCTCCTCGCATCCACCAATATATCCTCGGAAATCGACACGCAGCTATTCGGGCATGCCTTGGGATCGCAGACTACAACAGGAGGTTATACACGACATGACGCACGTGCTCGAGATAAGAGTCTCACATGCTTCGTGATAAGCGACGATCGCGACAAGCCGAACAACCGTCGCGCATCCATTGTCGTTTATGAGCTCCATAAGCTTGTCTTGCCAGCCAGGTACGTCCTTTACGCTTTGTTTCCCCTCCCCTGAGGCGACAGAAAATGTAAGCAACAAGCAGATCGAAACAAATAGACTCACTGAATCGAAGCATGAACAACAACTTGTCAAGGCTGATTGGTGCAACCCCTTCCCGCATACCTAGGGATTTCATCAACAGTTCCGCTGCACTAGGGTCGAAGAGTCCCGTTTCCCATAATTCGTTATGCAACTCCGTATCTTCGAGTCCAGGCTGAATGATGGGGATGTCGATACCCGCCCCCAGCGTCGCCTCTGGCTTATATGCGTGCGCATATAAAACGGAAGCGTGGATCTTTTGACCGGGTATGATACGACGTGGTTGTTGCTGATGGAAACTACCAAATGTGAAATCAGTTTCGCCAACCGGCGAGATCTCACAACTCTCACCGAAGGGCCTTCTTACCAAGACCATAATGGGATACTTGGTGTATGGTAGGTACATATTCCAAGGCACGCCATGCATTGGTCATCGAATTAGTAATACCAAAGTCAAGATCACGAGGAAGCCAGACGATGTCAGTTGGCTTCAACGCGAGACCGCTGGCAGCCGCTTCTCGACGCATCCATAACAACGAGACGTTCCCAGGGTGATGATGCCTTCCTGTTTTGTTCTTGCCACCCCTGTCAGAGATGTTAGTTAGATGAGTGTCTGGTGAAGCGTACTCACACATCCGAATGACTGCCAGCAAACCAGACCTCCTTGATGTCAGAGCCCCTGGTCTTGTCCACCGAGGGATCGGATGCATTGCCGTCTGAAACCCCACTCAGTTCACTTGTGGAACTCGTAACTTTTCTGTCGTCGGGGGAGGTATTTGTGTACTTAAGGTCCGCTAAAGAGTGTATCTCGTGGAAATATTCCGGCATCATCTTGACTCGAAGCTCATCCAGAGCGAGAGCGTGGCGGAAATGACAAGCATGTTCCGCAGACAAAGATCTCGAAAGGGAAATATCTTGTGGTAAAAAGCCTACGGAAGAAACAGTGTCCCTGACCGAACGATCAGTAATGAGCGGCATTCGACCGATGCAAGTTTTGCGATTACCACACTCCGACGAAGTGGACTCTCATGTCCTGCCAGCAAAACGACTTCTTGAACCTCCTCGCAGTTTGCCTGGTCGTCTGTTTTCCCGAACAACTTGACTTATAGTATTCGTACGCACTGCCAAAAGGTTCGTTGAGATTGCGCAAGCGGACGAGTAGCTGCTCACTTGTTAACGCGGGTTTCCGTTAGTTCTCTTGTCAAGCCAACCTAAAACATGCGTTCAGTTCTATACTCAAATTAGCAAGCATATGGGTCCCACCTCGTGTATCATGGCCGCAAGCATTCGTACTTGGTATGCCCCTCGAGAGAAACCTATACTAGTCAATTGCGAGGACTACGACAAATAGCAAAACTTACCGAAAAGATATATCTGGTCCCCTTCTGTATACTCTTCTGCTAGCCAGCGATATGCGTCCTTGACATTTTTCTCCAAGGTTCTGCTCCCAGCATTGCATTACATGCAAAAGTAGAGAATAAAGAGTACGAACGGTGCAAACGCCATGTCAACCGTGTCACGAAGGACTGCTTTCTTCGATTCGGGGTGAGCGCCAATTCCAAGCCAATAATTTGCTTGTTGTCTGGCGGTAGTCGATTCCAGATCGACCATGTCGAACAATTTCCCCACATTAGTTTTCTGTCCATAGTAATCAGTAGGAAACGGACAGCGATGCGATTGTGATCAATACGTTTGAAGTAGACTTGATACCAGTACCATCAATGCATATGACGAGGTTCTTCGGGTTTTCCCCTGGTCTGGCGTTGCACCGAGTGCATCTAGAAGATCGATTCGGGGTATTGGTTGTTCGCCCTTGTCCTTGCGGGATGCTAGGCAAGGTGCTGGCCTCGCTGTCCATGAGTATAATGTTGGGGTATAGGAGAGAAGGATCCAGCAAGTCTTTGAAGCTCGGTTTAGCAACATCACGCTGAGATAAGGGTAGAGTGCGCGCCTGTTGGGGATCAGCCCATACGCCCCGTCTCCGTGAAGGGGATATCAAATAGATGGACAGTCAGGGTATGCAATTCAGAACCACAGGTTTTATTAACCACAGGGTTCGAAGCGCGTTCTTGGTAGTGCTTCACAAACGAACGGAAGGCCTCGAGACAAATTCAGATATCGAGCTCGCCTTCCTAGGGTGGTGTGTGATTCGCTGCGGCATGACTCATTGCAAACAAGATCGTGCAAGAGATATGAGGGGAATATCCCTGCCGGCTTGCGCGTTGCCTGCATTGTCACGGTTGGCGCTGCATGCCTTGTTGTCGATCGATCAGAAAAGACGAAGGAACGAAGAAATGACACACACACACACGTTATTGTTGGAAAAGCCCTGTTGAACATGAAGGTGGGTGATTGATTAGGCTTCACCACAGTGACATCGCGGAGACAAGGAATCTCCGAGACTGTGATATTTTGTTGTGTCACATAATCTCCGGCAAGCGTGTTGATGAAAAATGGCTGATGTAAAGGCTAAAGTCTCTGCGACGCCGTGAGGCGGACCTTCGTATCGACCTCATCCTTGCCGTTTCAGAACTGTTTCTACCTAGTACGCATGTTTGTGCTTTCCCGGGGGATGCCGTTGAAGGCAGTGCGCATGTTAATTTCTATTACCCCGCGAGCTCGGTTCAAGTTATGGGTATCATGAATGCCTGAAATATCGGTCTGAGCTGAGACTGAGGTTGCCGCATCAGGGATCTCGTCGAAAGCGAGAGAGAGATAAATGGACGGATGAATGCCAATCTGAATTGGACGGATTGTTGAGCATGTCACTGTAAGAGTCACACGTGAGAACGTCACTCGAACCAGACGTTCTAGAAAGTATGCGAGACCTGGGCTCTGTATATGTCCGACGGTCTCACCCTTCGCCATTCCCCGTCGCCACTGGGTTTAAATCATTAGTGAGTATGATTAGTTACCAATAGATAGAAGCTACTAAATAATGCAGGATGTCCTCGTAAGTTATGGGGGAGTTCCGGGGCTAAGGCGATCATCGCTTGTCTCTTGTGGCTCCCTTATATGATGGCCACAGCAGAGGTGCGTGGTGGTCACCACTATCGTTGTCGTCGTGACGCCGCGGTGGCTGCGTCATCGCTGTCCTTGACGTGGTCGGTGACGTCGCTGCGGCTATGTATCTCGTCGTAGGTAGTGACGCACGGTGGCT
>JBBPJL010000285.1:0-21291 GCA_038088675.1 Xanthoconium separans | reverse complement strand
GCATCACCCCGAGCTGGTTGTACCGCTTGTAGAGGCAATTTGCAAGGTTATTCAATGACTGCGAGCGACCAGGGTGTCCTCGCGGTCGCAGGCTAAGGGCTTCTTGGTTGAGGACAATGGCCTCGTCAAGGTCCTGCATCACCCCGAGCTGGTTGTACCGGGTGGAGAGATCAGCTGCAAGGTTAACCAACGGCTTTGACCGATCAGGGTGTCCTTGCTGTAGAAGGCCAAGGGCTTCTCGGTTGAGGACAATGGCCTCATCAAGGTCCTGCACGGCCCCGAGCTGTTCGTACCGAGTGGAGAGGCTAACTGCAAGGTCAACCAACGATATTGACCGATCAGGGTGACCTTGCGGTCGAAGGGAAAGGGCTTCTCGGTCGAGGACAATGGCCTCGTCGAGGTCCTGAATGACCCCGAGCTGGTCGAACCGGGTAGAGAGACAAGTTGCAAGGTTGTTCAACGACATCGAGCGACCAGGCTGTCCTCGCGGTCGAAGGCTAAGGGCTTCTTGGTTGAGGACAATGGCCTCGTCAAGGTCCTGCATGATCCCGAGTTGGTCGTACCTGTTGGAAAGACAAATTGCAAGGTTGTTCAACGACTGCGAGCGATCAGGGTGGCTTTGGGGTCGAAGGCCAAGGGCTTCTCGGCCGAGGACGATGGCAACGTCAAGGTCCTGCATGACCCCGAGCCGGTCGTACCTGGTTGAGAGCCAGACTGTAAGGTGGTTCAACGAGTGCGGGCGATCAGGGTGTCCTTGTGGTTGAAGGTCAAGGACTTCTTTGCCAAGGATAATGGCCTCGTCAAGGTCCTGCATGACCCCAAGCTGGTCGTACCGGGTGGAGAGATCAACTGCAAGGTTGCTCAACGACTTCGATCGACTAGGGTGTCCATGAGGTCAAAGGCTAAGCGCTTCTCGGTCAAGCATGATGGCCTCCTCAATGTCCTCCATCCCTCCAAGTTGTTCGTAGCGACAGCAGAGACGGATTGCAAGTTGATTCAAAGAGATATCTCGTTCTGGGTGGCCAGGGGAACGAAGCCCCAGCGCTTTACGATCAAGGTCAACCGCCTCGTTGATGCAACTGGTTCCCCCTCCTTGCTCAAACTCTTCGGCCAGAGACTCTGCGCGCGTATGCAGCTCTTCAGCTGCCAGGCAATGACATGTGTTACTACTAGTTGTCCACACTGAGAACAAATTCTACGTACCTTCTGAATTCATACTAGCTCACCAGCTTCAATGACCGTGGTCGTATAGGAACTTGAAACGGTTTTTGTGGAAGAGAGCCAGGCACTGAAAATTTGTGTCAAGGCACTACACAGGTCTCACGGCGGTGCATGCCAGGTGCTCCGTCCTTGAGAGTCGTTCGACCCTGAACTTGTCGTCAATGATCATTGTTCTTTGCGTCGCTGCACCGCTTCCTACTCGCCTCCAATCTCACTCCGGTGCCTTCCAATTCATTTCCATTGTGGCCGCGTACATGTCGCTGTGAGCGGTTCCCACCCTCCCGCGTGTACAGAGCGTCGTCCAAAGATTGGCTACTTGGGATTACTTGCTGACTCATAACGGGTGTGTCGTAGTGGAGAAGAGGTAAGATTGACCCGTGCATACCTTGAGGAACTCATCAACCGTAGCCCAGTTTTCTTCCAGTCCAAGCTTGCGCATTCAATTGCTGCAGCCATTTTGCCTGGCAAAGAATAGCGAGTGGGATAGCTCATAAGTGGGAGCGACCTCTCCGATTTCAACCGGGAACTCAGCATCCATCGGTAGTACCCTCGGACGTATGGCATCTGGTAATGTCAGTCGTATCTCGATCCCAACACAGTGATCTGCAGTGCTGATAGTGATGGACTGTGGCGCTAGATCTTTGGACAAGCGACGTCGGCGGCTTTTTGCTCTCGCGCCACCACCTCGTCGCTCGTCCTCCCCGCACCGTTCGTCCCCGCCCGTTTCAGCAGCCCACCCACAACACCCTGCCTCCATTACTCATTCCGGCTCCTCGCAGCTCACCCTTTCGGGTCCAGGGTGCGTGAGCCCGACTGCCACGTACATATCGCTGCGAGGAGTTCCCTCCCACCCTCGCAACTTACGCCTCACCTGGCAAGTCAGGTTTCCGTCCCGGGCGGAGGAGCGCTCCGCGCTCTTGCCCGCACTCACTCGCTCACTCGCTCTCTGCTCCCGCGTCTACGGAGCGACGTCCAAAGAGGCGTAATCTGTGGCAGCGGTTTATACCATCTGGATAATCTAACCACTATGTACGTCGACAATCGAGATCGCCTCATCCATTTCTGCAACTTTTACCCAGAAAAACAAACAACCTAGAGGCGGTATGTCCCTGCCCGACGGTACCTCCGTAACCTTCTGCTCACGCCAGTCAGCCCTGGGGATACCCTTCTTCACCCACCGACATTCGTGCCTTCCTTCGGGGACACGCATAGCCTTCGTCGCTCAAACACTACCTTCCCGTCCACCTTTCCTTATAGAGCCAACATTGCCGCCGTCAAACACCTGAGAGGCGTCCGCACCATCCTTGCCTTCAGTGCCGTCGGCTCCTTTCACGAAGAAATCGCCACCGGTCACTTTTCTCTCCACACTCCGATCATCGACCACACCAAGGGTGTCCCCCCTGCCAGTTTCCAGTTTCTTTGACGGCATGAGCGTCGTCGTACACGCCGCCTTTGGGATGCCGTTTAGCATGCGCTTCGTGTGGTGGCTGGATGGTGCAGTGATGCGCGCGTTGGAGGGGGGGCGCGAGGAGGGGCGCGGGGTGGTGCTTCATCGGGACAAGTGTATTGTGTGCATGAGGGCCCTCAGTTCTCAACGTGCGCGGAAAGCGTGCCAGTGATGTATCGTGCATGGGAGAATGACTTGATAAACACGAGCATGTTGCCACATTCTCCATCATGCCCAGGAGCGGCGACCAGGAGGAAGAAGTCGTACAGAAACTTGCGTACATCCTTCCCGAGTATTTCAAACCTGCAAACTAGGAGATGGTGGTGGGGTCTTGGTATAGAAATATGTACTTATCCGTGCCATCACAATTCTACTCATACTATGTGACCTGCAATTCGGAGTGTCACTTACGGTGCTGCTACGCGATGTACTCCAGGAGGTATCCACGACTACCAACCAGAACGCCTCCGATGATCCGGGTGAATTCTTCATCTCGTACGCTCATTGTTCCAGCTTCTCCCAGAAGTCCACAGCTTTCTCCAGACCCACTTCTGAACCCCGAGCTCGAATTAGGTTTGTAAGATGCCAAAAATCAAAATAGATCACCTTGGCACGCTCGAGTGGAGATACAGCCGTAGCACGCGCACAAGCATCCCGCACGAGAACGAGACACGGACACGATCGAGTCCAAAGGGCCAGATACCGAAATCGCCGTCATCATCTGGCACGATTGGGGGTTAACACATTGTGTCCCCGTCGAACCCCCGACTGCGATGAGGTGTGGCGTC
This sequence comes from Xanthoconium separans, assembly GCA_038088675.1. Classification (NCBI taxonomy): domain Eukaryota; kingdom Fungi; phylum Basidiomycota; class Agaricomycetes; order Boletales; family Boletaceae; genus Xanthoconium; species Xanthoconium separans. Next base: position 17,835 of record JBBPJL010000285.1, on the reverse strand, counting down.
CAACGTAGAGAGGAAATCGATCCTGTGAACTAGGACACGGAATGTAACGGAACGACTCGAGTGGTCGTGTAGGTTCCTTACATGCATGGACTGGCGTGCGTGCGTGCGTCTGAGCGCGCTGCCGTTGTTTACATTGAGTGGGGGGGATCTCGCGCTGGGTGAGAGCACATGGAACTTGACGCGCGTAGGACGAGAGCGTGGGTGAAGGGGATGGCGAGTGGACAGCGCGAGGGTGATGTTGGAGCTAAGGCGGACGGAGAGCATGGATTTGTGGGTGGGCACGTCGGTGTCAGGCGTGATGCATTGATGGATGGGCGGAATAGGGCCAGGCCATCATGACTTTGAAGAGGAACGGTAGGTATCTTAGCTTAGCTTGGTGAATGTCGCACCGTCTGGGATAGAGGGCAGGGTTGGTGCAGGGTGAGGCCTTGACTCGGAGGCATGAATGGGTTCATCCTGTCGGACGTGCGGACGGACGAGAGTGGTCGATACTGAGCTGAAATTTTGTTGCATTCAGTACTGGTAGCATGCCATGGAAGGACGCGGAATCGAGCACGATGGAATATCCTTGCTAGACGTCAATGTGCGATCGCTTGGACCACATCACAACTCACTCATTTTCCAACTTACCTGAACCCTCGGATTGGGCCTATATGGTGCCACAGACAACCTGGGGGCGCGAGATGAAGAGACAGTACGATGCAGTTGTTTGGAACGTCGACGTCCTGGATGGACAGATGCATTTCAAAATGTCGGAAAAGGTGCAGACTCGGATCACGTGCGATGAGAAAGCTATTCTCACGTGATCTAGTCCGCGCGTTCGAGTTGGCTGAGTTTGGCTTTTTTGATTTCGCCCCATACGCCGTTGCGTCGCCGACATGAGCCAGGACTATCCCCCCCTTGCACTTGGCGACCTCGTACACATGTCCCCTTCCCCCGCGCCGCAAATCACCCTCGATGACCCCGACATGCCACCCCGTACCAAGAGCGTCTCCCCCGAACCCCTCCCTGAATCCGATATCATCCAGATGCGCAGAAAGGTCGTTGAGATGTGTGATGACGATCAACCCGACGCTCGGTTCACCCCACGCGAAAAGGAGCTCGCAGAAATGGTGCGCATGACGTGTGATCTCTGCATGCCCGTAAAATGACTCGTACGCCGTTTCCCTAGGTACTCAGGCTCACCGCCGTTGTCGGACATGGCCCGGACCAGCTCCTCAGACAGGCCGAGATGATATCCGCTCTGATGCACCAGCGAGATCTACTGCTACATCATTTTGACGAACAACGCCTGCGCTGGAATTCAGAGAAGGACGGTTGGGCTAGGATGGCCGAGGCTCTGCTTGTACAGCAAACCAAGAACCGATTCAACCCCGAGCGAGATGAGGTGAGCTGCCGTTCTCTAGCTTGCACTCCCGTCTCGCTGCCGCGAGTTTGTCGTTCAAACTCTCCCCGATCGTCTCATTCTAGTTCCGTCTAACAACATCAACAGGATCTTGAACGACTTCTCGCAGCGGAAGCAGACAACAAAGGCCTCCGCCAACGGGTGAATAATCTCCCCTGACGGCGCGTCATCGTCCTTACACACCCTTGACAGCTTCACGAAACTCAATCCCGCTTACAAATGCTCGAATTTGAACTAACCAAACTAAGACCGCTTCTATTGATGCAACCACTCATCTCACGTTCATCGTTGCCCCCTCCCACCCCAAATCCCAAGACTCGCAGACGAAAGAAAGACGCTGGCGGCACAGAAGACGAAGATCAAGGCGCCAGCGAGGGCGAACCTCCAGCAGACCCCCACAACACCCCGCTACACACCCCACATTCTCAGGCGACTCCAAAGCACAGATCTCGTAAATTGGACGCGAACAACAATACTCATCCCATCACAAACCCACACAAACGTCGACCGTCCCAGAAAGCCGCCTCGCGGGGCTTTAGTGCCGATGCTAGAGTAGAACACCTCCTGTTAGCGGCCCGTAAGATCGGTAAGCAGCGCGCCGGAGTTATGGCCGGGATGGTGCAGCAGTTGGAAGAAAACGAGCGGGAGCGGAGGCGAGAAGAATCGGCGACCACCGCAGTCGCGAGCACGCCGAAGACACCCAAACGCAACGCATCGCATACAGGGTATGCACCTGAGGCAGGATATGTCTACCTGAACAGCCAGATGCGACCTGGGGCAGGGATGCAGCCGGTCCCGATGTTCGTCCCAGCATATCCGCACCACCTCCTACAAACTCCAAGCTCGTCGACGACGGCCCCTTCAGTCACCTCATCTGCGCAGAAATCGCAGCAAGATGCGAGGACGAATAACCCACCGACGCCTCTTGACTCGCTATTGAGTGCCGCGCGCTCAATGATGCGCGAAGATATCGAAATCGACGAGGATAATGAGATAGACGTGGTTGGTGACTCACCCTGTCAGACACCAGGCCCAAGCCATGCGCGACCCGAAGAGCTTGGAAGCCCAGTCTCGAAGCGGCGAAAGCTCACGGCGCGTGCCACCAAGTTGACTGCACTGCACGAATCCACGAGTCGAACGACAGAGAAAGCCTCTACGACACCTGCAGGCGCAAGCAGAACGACCAATACGGGTATTGGAAGGTTTAGATCGGCCTTGGACGTGTTAGCCGACCAAGCTGCCGCGTTTAGTACTCAAGGACAGCCTCCTCCATCCCTGTCGCAGACACAGACACTCGCGAAAGGCAAGGGGAAAGAGAGAAGTGGCTCACAACTACGAGACTCTTCCGGGTCGATATCGAAATCACGAGGGAAGACAAGGTCAAGGAGGAATAAAGAACCCGAAGTGGACACCCTTTCGTCTGTCGCACCGACATCTCGCTCTCGGACACCCCAGTCTGACGCGGGTGATAATTCGACTGGGTCCGCGCGTATAGCACAACCACAGGTTGGCGGGCCCGCGTCAGAAGCGCAAGTCGATCCAGGTGGAGGGACGAGCAGTGATAGTGCATCTCAGATGTTCGATTCGACAGGGTTGTCTGAGCGGGGTCAGGCTAACCATAACACGGAGAGTCCCAGGTCGCGGGACGCGTCTGTCCTTGTGGATGATCCGGACGTGACTCCAAGACAGGGTTCTCGTCAAAGTACGCTGTGTAAGGAAGCATCTGATGGTGCTCGGGGGACGGCTGCTGCGTCGAGACCCGAACAGATTCATGTGCCGTTGATGGAGAATGGGGCGTCACCGCAGCTGCCACAGTCCGAGGCAACACCATCCGGTGGCGAGAACAGCGAGAATTCAAGACCTACATCTACTGCACCAGCCAGGAACAAGGAGCTTGCTCGGGTCAGTGAGCAGGACGTACCTGCGCCACCACCGAAACGTCAACGGAGTCCGTACGTCAAGTGGAGCAAAGAAGAGGACGACCTTCTCGCCCAGGTACGTTCTTTGCCCCGTCAGCGTAGGACAGTGTTAACGAAGAAACTCGCGTAGGCGGTTGCAAAGTATGGACAAAAGTGGGACTTGGTTCAAAAAGCATTGCCGTCGAGGGGGTACCACCAAGTACGGCAGCGGTGGTTGCGAAAGCTTGGTGACTTCGATGTTTGCTAGTATTACCCAAGGCTGACTGACGTCGTTGCAGGGGTATTCGACAGTAAACCCGATCTATCACAATTTCAGACTGCCGCCACGACGTTTACATCGACGCCGCGTGGGGACGGCAGCGAACCACGAGGGAACCCCAAGTTGGGGTTGGCACCGTTGAGCAGTGAGAAAGCGTTCTCCGGGGCGGTGGGGCGGCCGTCGTCGTTGCCTTCGTGATGGATATAAAATGTGCCGTGTGCTTGATTTTTAGTACGAGGGGAGATATAGTATGTGCTTTATTTTTGTATAGATCATAAGTAGCACAACTTGAAGGCGGAGATTCGGCAGTCCAATACTCTTCTTAGGTCACGCGCGTGTTTGATGCATCATGGCACAACTTGAACCTCGCGACCATGAGGAGAAAGCTATATTCCACTATGCACAGCGCCCACTTTGGTTTGGATATAATCGCGACTGGTGCGTCGACCGACAACGACTCACAGTTATTTTGCTCATGTCTCGTATAGTCCAAGATGTCTAGGACAACAACAACATAGTACACACCTCATCGTAACCCAGGCTCTTCCACCAGCAGGACGTATCCCTATCATGCAATCCGTGGCCTAGGATCATCCCTCACCTGCCAACACTGCATCGCCAACCTGTTCTTCTACCGCGCTGCGCGTACGAAGCGGATGTTGGAGGGCGTGGGTAAGGGCGTCGGCGCTGGCAGCAGGCGCTACGGGACAGAAGGACATCGGAGTTGACAAGGTCATGCAGGCGCACACGAACGGGACGAGGGAACGCCGGTGCCAAGTTCGACGAGGAATACACGCAGCGGGCGGGCGTAGGGTGAAACGCGCGACGAGACACACAGACGCAGTTCCGGATATGATCCGGCTCGGGGCGTTTCTGGACAAGGCGCGGGACATGGTCAAGGCGCGGACGAGCAAAAGTCAAAGGACTTGCCGAGGCGAGGAAGGCGTACCCGAAGATCATGGAGCGGGTCTGGAAGCAGCTCGACACGATGCGTGGCGAGGACTGCGAGTTGGATCCCGAGGCGTTGTTGGCGATGAGGGGCTCCTGGATGGGATCAACTCGAATGCGGGCAAGCAGGGATCAAGCGCAGGAAAGGCAAGGAGGGTGACGGATAAGGGGAAGGTACGCGGAAGGGCTGGAGATGCGCATGTCGCCATGCTCTCACCTATTTATTTTTTTTAGGTCGAGAGATTTGTGAATGTCGAGATGTCTTTTTCGTACGTGCTTTCGTGATCTAGTGCTAACCTGCCAAGTATGCTCACGGATTTCCTAGTAGTACATGCAAAAGGTGTAAATCACAACAGATGAGATTCCAATACAACTTGTCAAATGCATCCCGTGGGGATGGTCAGCCTATGAAAGCGTTCTTGACCAAATCTCTTCTCCGAATAACTGGCAAAATGAACACTGGGTTGGTAAGTGGCTCATGAGGATGGCGTCCATCGACACGTACGAAGGCCACAGTATTCCGGGATTGATAGTTCTGACGTCCAAGGTGGTCTGAACATGGCTGGCAGAACGAACCCCCTTAGCAGGCAACTCATACTTGTGATTTGTCGATACGAACCAAGGTTTCGAATCTCGCGGAACGATTGACGAATCCAAGCGGATATGAGCATGTTTCGGAACACGTCGTTCTTCTCGATCAACTTCAATGCCTCATCAAGACACATGTACTTTGGGTCCATGTCTTCAGTGTACTTGATGATGGAGTACAAAAGCTTGGCACATTCCATGTCGGACAAGATGACAAGACGATCCAGTTGTACATCTTTCCTGACCTTCCTGTCAAGAAGTCTATGCTCAGTGTCACTGAAAAGGTTTGGGGCCGTCTCGAGAGGTAAAGTCCTGGTACGCTGACATATTCTGCATGTGCATGTGCATACATCGTCCGTCTCGAGGGGCATGATGATGGGACTAGCGTGTGCAGTGGAGAGAGGGGCTCTTGACAAATATTGCAGGCCAGAACAGAAGTCACGTGTTCAGAGGAATGGCGACGGACCAAACCACTCGTACTCCACGATGGTCGCCATCCAACTCGGTTCCTTGCAGCCAGCGCGTCAATCCACCCAACCGCGCAGCCGCTGGGATTCCCACAAGACCTATGGCAGTCGTTGGCGCAGTATGTCCTGGATGATTTGAGGAGCTGATCATTGCACGTTGCACTGTGGCACAGCGCCACTTTGGTTTGGATATAATTGCGACGGGTGCGTCGACGACTCCCACAGTCTTTTTTTTTCGCTTATGTCTCCGGAGAATGACATAAGGCGAAAGATTCACTTGCCACGATGCCCTCGGACAACAACGTAACACAAACTACCTCGTCGCAGTTCAGATCTCTGATCTCAGATTTCACTGACATGACGTATCCCTATACCTACCCCAACGTCGACTCGTCGAGCACGTCATGCAATCCGTGACTGCTCTTCCAGGGATCCTTCCCACCATCCAACGTTCAGTTGATCGCCGACCTGCTCTCCTACCGCGCGGTGCGCATGAAACCGATATTAGAGGGTGCCATGTGGTGCCGGCACTGGCGTTGGATCGCAGCAGGCGCCGTGGGAGAGAACGGACGGCGGTCCTGCTGTACAGAGGTACGTCGAGGAGGTCAAGAAGCTAGTGCAGGCACCGCAAGCAGGGCAGGGGAAAGGCGAAGTGAGGGAGGGGAGGCACCCGGAGAGGCAAAGAAGGTGTTGGAGGAGATGCGCGAGCATGTCGGCAAGCATACCCCCGAGCAAGCCGTTCGCAAGAAGGGTGATGTCAAACTGTGGTACCAGAGGCGATCTCGTTGCCATGTGCCTTTTTTTAGGTCGAGATGTCTTTTTGCGTACGTACTTTCACGTATCGTGCGGTGTGATGCAGTGCTAACTTGCTATAGTATCCTCGTGGATTTCATGCGTTAATTCTAGTACATGCAACATATGTGAATCACACAACGTTTCTACACAACTTGTCAAAGGCATCATGGGAGTTGTGTTCATAAAGGACATTGCAAAACGACAAGAACTTCGTCTTCTGACACTAGTTGGCAGAACTAACCTCGTTAGCAAGCAAATCATGTTGGTGATTCGTCAACACGTACCGAGGTTTTGAATCTCGCGGATCGATTTGCTCAAAGCGGATGCGAGTATGTCTCGTAACCTGTCGTGCGTATCAATCAATGGCTTTCCCTCACAAAGTAAATATACTTTGGGTTCATGCCTTCAGTGTACATGACGATGGCATTATTCCGTTCACAGGGGTCATGGTCTTGAAGAGATCCTTATCGGAGTCAAATATGAAAAAAAATCGCTCGTTGTTCTTCACCACCCCAAACCGAAAAACATGTGGGTTCTCATCCGTCGTATCATTCGAAAAAGAATCAAAGCTAGAAGGGAGGCACGCAATCAGGCTCAGGCAAATACTGTCATGTGCTATTCCCCTTGCAATCGGGAAGGAGACTTTGCAAGGACTCCAATCCGAACCCAGCGCAAAAAAAAAAAAAAAACAGTACTGGTAGGATGCGGGAGGGCAGCCGTTCATCTCCGTGCCTGCAGGATCAACTTTCTCGTTCAGCGCAGCACAGCGCTCCTGCGATCGGAAGCTTGAAGAGGGGCCTTGAAAGCCCCTCTTAGAATTCTACACACTTCCTCAAAAGATATGTGCTTGGTGCTTTTTTTCTCGTCTTCTTACCAGGAGGAGAACTACACGCGGACAAGTAACGCTGGACTCGGATGAACTTCTAAGTTGTCTACGTGACGAACCCGCCACCCAGTCGGAAGGGGCAGATGAGAAGGCGCCGTGGCAAGCCAACTCACCTCTCAGGTCGTTCCAGACGAGCTTTTTGAGTCACGGCGTTGTCACTGCTCGTGTTCCTCGAGGCTCTGGATGGTCCCTGTTAACCCATGAAACTTGGCGTAATATGGATATGGTGATTGCCCGACCTCGCATCATGGTAGGTCCACGCCATCAGATCAAATGTATAGGTGACTTTGAGCGTCCTCGGTTTTTCCATAGTTGTCTCCGTGTATCTGAATTTCTCGTTGCTGTGCGTATTAGAACAGCACTGATATTTATCCGTTTACCAATGTAACACGCCAGTTGTTATCAGCCTTTTTGACCTTTGGAACACAGTCGCGTTCATAACGTTTCAGCTTCAAACTTCGATTTCTTCACAGATAGAAAAAAAACAGTACCCTTACAACTGTACCAATAATACTGCTACATTTTTGGTAATCTATGTATTGCGAGTTGTGGCACTCCAAGCATTTTGTTCTAGGTCCTTCGTTGACGTACTTGCCCAAACCACAGTGGGAGGTGGGCCCGGAGGTGGCTTTCGACAGCGAGGGAATGGCGAATGTAAGCACGCGACCTTCTCCTGTAAGTAAGAACATCTTACCGGATAATATGGTGGTGGATTCAGTTCCGATTCATTTGCAGTGGTTTCCTCATTTTCTTTCATGTGTGCCCTTGATGGGCGTGCTGGTGGCGGAGCTTCCTGCCTTTGCTCTTGAGATGATGGGGCCGAAGGTGCGGTCGATTGTCGTTCCATATCTTGGTCGCGAGGCCTATGTTCCCTTGGTCTCCCAGTGCAAATGCTGCAGCAAGCGCACAATAAAATCAAAATCATAAGGCCCCCTGTAATAAACCACCAGCAATCTAGCTAGATGTGCGCGGTGAAGGGGGACGGACCGATAGCAATGCCAAAGTATTTGAGACCAGTGAAGTCGCCGTCAGTATGTTGGCTCGGCGTTGGGGTTGGCGGCTGAGCATGCACGCTGCGTGATGTCGCAACGAAGAGCGTGGCGAGCATGGCGAAGAAGAGGGATGGGGTACGCATTGTGAACGGGGAGGGGAACATGTCTTTGGTCAACGGACTCCTTTTTACTTTTCACTGACCCCTTTTTCAGAATGAGTATGCACTGCCTCATACATTGATTATGTATGCGGGTGACGCCATTATCCTAGTCGGATGTGCGCCATGGACAAACATCCTATGTAGAATTCTGTGCTCGACGTCACTGAAAAGAACATGCCAAGGGCGGTCTCGAGGGGTGGTATAGTGATGGGATGTGGACGAGCCGGATGGGTGGCCACAATCAAAAGGTCATGTACCCTGAGAAAGTATCACTAAGTTTGTCAAACTCTGCTGATGCCCGATAAAGGCAATTGCTGAGTCATCGATCATCGAGAGACCGCGCGACCAATTTGCAACGAGACTACCGTGTCAGAGGTGTCGTCTAAGCAGCAAGCCTGCGACCACACAAACCCCACTCACACTCCACGATGGTCGCTGTCCAATTCACGGCATTCCTTGCAGCCAGCGCGCCAATCCACCCGACCGCGCCGCCGCTGGGACTCCCACAAGACCTGCAACAATCGTGGGCACAGTATGCTCCTTGGTTTCCTGCAGCGACGTACGTGCGCCCGCCAGCAGGATGTGAGGTCGTCCAGGTACGTTCACATGAATTTTCCTTCTCATGTGAGCTGAGCTGACGAAAAAACGTCTGGTAGGTCAATCTGGTGCGATACACATCCCCTTGATTTTACCAGAGGGTGACCGCAACGCTATGTCAAACAGTTGCAACGTCACGGTGCACGATACCCCGAAAAGCATCCCACCAAGGCTATCCAGAAGAGTATACGGAAGCTCAAGCGGGCGAAACGATTCAAGGATGCCAGCCTCGCGTTTGTCGAAAATTACGAGTACACGCTCGGAGTCGACGGCTTGGTCCCGTTCGGGGCGGCGCAGTACGTGTTCATGCCATCTGTCTCTTCCTTGATGCTTCTTATGCGACTGTACCAGGTCGTTCGACGCGGGCCAGGAACACTATGCGAGATACGCGGGTCTCGTGAACGAAGAGATGCTTCCGTTCATCCGTGCTTCAGAAAGCGATCGTGTGATCGATTCGGCGCGGAACTGGTCCGCTGGTGAGTAATGATCACAAGGTCCGGACTGAAGAGCGTGTCTAAAGGCAAGCAGGTTTCACGCACGCGGGCGACCGGACGTACGCACTCGATATATCTGTCATCATACCTCAGTCGGTCAGTCTCGCGATTTCTCGTCGTTCTTGTTTGATGCATCTCAATGATCTCTAGACGAACGACACACTGGACGATAAAATGTGTCCACAGGTGGGCAATTCCAACCACGCGACCAAGAAATGGATGAACGTGTTCGCGCCTGCGATTGCGAAACGCATCAACGCTGCAGCGCCAGGTGCCAAGTTGAAAAACACCGACGTTATTAATTTGATGTCGCTCTGCCCGTTCGACACGGTCGCACACGAGGCTCCTAGCCCGTGGTGCGACCTATTCACGCGCGACGAGTGGGCGTCGTTTGAGTATTACGGTGATCTCACCGATTACTACGGGAATGGGTGGGTGTTCCCGCAACCGCTCTCTCCCTCCCCTCGCTTGCGTCGCTGAAGCCATCCCCCAAGGTACGGACAAAAGCTCGGGCGTGTTCAAGGCGTCGGGTACGTCAACGAGTTGCTCGCCCGGCTGACAGGCCGGCCTGTCCAGGACGAGACGCAAACCAACCGCACGCTCGACGCATCCCCGATCACCTTCCCCCTCGACCGCCACATGTACGTCGACTTTTCGCACGACAACCAGATGATCTCGATCTACAGCGCGCTCGGGCTGTATGTACAGCCGCACGACCTCGATCCGCGGCGGCCGGACATGGGGCGGACGTGGCGCGACGCGCGACTGGTGCCGTTCTCGGGGAGGATGATCACGGAGAAGCTGGCGTGCGATGATGATGGTGGTAGTGGTGAGGGGACTGCTGGGACGCATCGACGGGCGGCGGGCGAGTACGTGCGAGTGTTGGTCAACGATGCGGTGCAGCCACTCGCGTCGTGTGCGGCGCAAGGGGAGGACGGGCTGTGTGCGCTCGCGGCGTTCGTGGAGAGTCAGGCTTATGCGCAGCATAACGGGGATGGGGACTGGGAATTGTGTTTTGCGAAGTAGTGGGGGCATGCGCGCAAGTGAACGATGGGATGTTGGGTCTCTCTCTCTCTCTCTTCGCAGTAGCAAAGTAGCTGGCACGGCTGCGTGTACACTACGACTTTTTTTACTGTCAGACGGGTAACAAGATGAATCACCGTTGACTTGCAATGTCGTGTCAAACGTCCGCATCGCGTTTTTGGTCGATCGCAAGACTATATAGATTCATCAACCTATTATGTCAATCAAAAATCGTAAATAGCTAAACAAACGGTACAGATTCTGATGAGATAGCGCGTGGAAGGAGTTTGAGGGGAGCTAGCTAGCCGTGTGGATGCAAATGGATGGATACATGCACAAGAAAACGAAGAGAGAGAAAGAAAGAGGCGTCCATTGTCGCTTACAAGATGATGAAACCAAATAAGAAGAACCAAGATGAAATGATATATCCAAACGAACACGCGAGATGCGACTGTTCACCGCCCGGGAAGTAACATCAATTCGGAGCTCGTCTTGTCCGGCGAGCCTGGATCGGATGGGAGTGGTGCGCCGTCCGGATCGAATTCTAGATCTGCTTGGGGACGCAAGCCTTGTTCGAGCGGATTGCGGTCTTCGTCCGTCATGGGGGCTGGTGATGCGGACGCGAGTCGATCGATCAACGTGTCAAAGGCATTGTCTGAAGTGTAGAAACTCTCTTCGCGGGAGGAAGAAGATGGGGGTGGAATTCGTGGAGTCGGCGACTGCGATGCCCGGGTGACATTTGAAGCGAAGAAGGTATAGATATAGGAGGGCGAAGAGCTCGCGTGTGTGGGTGAAGCACGGGCGTGCCAGTATTGGGGTCCTTGGGGGCAAACAAGCACATGCGAGTCATGGTGGACAGAAAAGAGTCCGTCCGCGGCGGTTTGACATGGCTTGTATCGAGTGCCAAGCGTGTTGCCACTGTACACGGACATGAGCGTCGGATAGAAAAGGGAATGGACGTACTCACCATATGGCACAACCAACGCCTTCTCGTACACATCCGCAGGCACTGCGGATCATCCTGACGACTGAACGGCGCTCAAAGTATGACGCGTCCATCGGCACGACCGCAGACGTCGCCTCGTCTTTCCCCACCCATACACTGGACCCATCCCGACGTGAAGCGCGCAAGTGAATCACAGCCCCGCATCCGTTTGTCTTGCGCGTAGGAGTGAGATGTCGACGACTAGCATTTGATGGTCGTGGGGGATAAGATGGCAGAGGTGAGCGTACGTAGACCGACGATTGTGACATGGATGACGAGGACATTTCCTCTCCGCCACAGTAGAGCGTGTATCCATACGCATCTGGCGGTGGCACGATGGATCTATCTTGTGGACGAGGTGAGGATGGGTCATAACCCTGTTCCCAAGCTTGGGTGGATTCGTCGTCATCGCTGGGCGGCTCGATCCAAGAGGGTGTTCTTGCGACGACGACCGTAGGAGGTGTAACACGACCTGCTTCGTTGCGCTGGGCGCTCAACAAATTGTGATCAAGCCTCATTGCGCCTCTTCGCCGCAGTCTGGAGGCTTCGCCTGTGCGCACGAGATCCGAGAGGACAATGGAGTCATCCGCGTCGGTGGGCTCTATTTGATCTGGATATAGTGGTTGGAGGGGCGGAGAGCTGCTTCTATAACGCATGGGCATATTGGAGCGTCGAACGATAGGATGCGTTTGGTTGGTTGGTACGAAACAAACGCCCTTTGAATAAAGGTCCTGGGGATTAGCTAAGTGCTGAGATTATGTCATCGAACGGAGTCGCAGTACTAAAAAGGAAATATTAACTTTCTTTCATTGCTAGCTGATCGGAATTCGGAGTTCGAGACACTCTTGACCTCCTTCGAGACTGTCTGATGGCATGCGATGTCCACTCGGATGCGAGTTTGCGAGTCACGATGCGACTGACTCGAGTGGTGTCAAGGGTTGCGTTCAGTGGCAGTGCCACAGCCACAACCCGATCTCAGCCGTATATATATCACGCACTTTTTCTTTCACTCATCCTTGTCGTGGTCGCCCACCCATATCCCTCTGCATAAATCCACAGATGTTGCCAAGGTAACGCCATGATGCACTCTCCACACAAAAAGCTGACCCTCTTTCTTCCCAGCTCCACCTCAACGCTCTTTGAACTGGTCGCCGTTGTGCCACCAACTCGTGGGCTGATAGGCTGATAGGTGAACATCTTGATCACCAGGACCGATTTACGGCCGTAAGTGGCCCGCATCGTTCGTTCGCACGTCGAGATAATCCCCGTAGCCCGATTGCAACGAACCCTCAACAACGATGACAGCCGTACTCGTGGGTTCGTCTTGCCTCAGGCGGTTGTGTCACAGATGGTCGATCTGGATCTCGTACTCATCGACCTAACTCATTTCATCGATCTGAGCCTCCAAGATAATTCAACAGACGGTCTCAAGCGGATCGTAATTTTACTCTCTTGGTGTTTCACGCTAACATTGATGTATTTAGATATGCAAGAAAACATGTGGACTAAACAATCGACATAAATATTCATCAAAGCATAGAATGGTCAAATCCAGGCAATTGTACATGATCACCCTTCTAATAACCAGTGCTCGAGCTCCACGCTCGGCACACAGTGCCCAGTGACTAGCACGAGCAGTGACGGGTGTATGGAAAGTGGATGTTTAAGCTTGAACGCCTGCTATCCATACGTCTGGATCACTTGACGTAGGACCACAGGAAGCGTCTGCCCAAGTTTGATCACTTGGGGTGACATCATAACCTAGCCTCGAGAACTCACCGCTCTGGCAAGGTACATGACGGTAGGTCCATGCCGAAAGCGCAGGGGGACACGAATGGGGACGAGGAATACTAACAAAGGACAGCACGATGGGATGGTGTTCACGTTCATGTCCAAAGCAGAGAGGCTCAGTGGTTGGCGGGAACGCGGAATAAGAGGTAAAGTCAAGGTTCATCAATCTATGACGACCCTTCTCACTTGAAGTCTGTCCAGATACCCCGGTCAGTACTGCGTCGAGAGATGGGAAAAGGCGCACGAACAACGACTTCAGCCCTAAGATTTTTTATGGTCCCGCATGTTCTTTCGATAACTATTGACGTTCCGCTCAATAGCTCGATAGAATCCTTGAACAAGGTGGTCGCATTATATGCACGAGATCGCAGTCCGTTTGTCTGCATCCTCAGCCTGTAGGTACGTTGGTCACGAGAAAACATTCACACGGGACTTACTTACATTTCGAGATCACGCTCAGTACGTTGAACAAAAGCGCGGTCAGTCAGGAGGCCATCTTCCATCGCTCGCTCGAACAAACCTTCAGTTTCGTCCAGCAGGGATTCCAACACTTTGATCTTGTTGCTGGGAAGATGCACTCGGAACATATTGATCATGAATCCAAGGACCGTCGCTAAGAAGCTGAAGATGGTAGCAAAGGCGAGGAACTTATTGATGCCTGCCATTTATTCGCGAGTGGGATTACGAACGGAGGGGGGGCTGGTTCGAGAGGGAGCATTGTGACAGGCAGACCTTTATATACGGGGATGATGCTGTGTATGCCATGCTTCCAACTCAAGGAGGGACCCACAACTTGCAATGCGGGCATCCGCTCGTGCTCCATTTATACAGTGATGCACGTTGTCCACTGCCAAATGGGAGCAAGTCCAAGTCATTGTGGCCGTATACACTCCGTTGACTCAGACGACATGATGTTTCCTGTGATGTCTTTCCTTACAGATCGGGAAGACAGAATGTTCTTTCACCGCTTTACCACCTCAAGGTGGCAAGCACCCTGGAGATGCGGAGCCAGTCCTTCCGCTGACTGTTTTGAAGTCAGCATGATTCCTAGTCTCGAGACGTTTTGGGAAGCGCTCTCTAGTGTCGGGATTTTCCGCGTTCCATAACGAAACATCTGCTTCCCGTGTTCACCCGAATTTCCTATAACGGCTCGAGACTACATGATTCCAGTCGGTTGCGCACGCGACACGTGTCTTGCTCGTTTTGGAACGGCAGAAATTGTCCCAATTAAAGAAGCCAAATGTGGCACGTCAGTCAGTACACAGAGTCACACTTCTCCAATGTCGCGATATAGTGTTATGCCACTGAAAATGTTTTCATGAACGGTTCCACAAAATAAAAACGGGCGGCATCCCAGGAATAGATGGCAAGCATCACGATGGTGGCGATCATGCTCTGAACCCGAGATCACATGTCAGTTCATCTATCGAGAGAGTTTGCTTCCCGTCGCCCGAGCTAACGGCTAGCTGGCCAGATACGAGCCCCTCCCCAGTGGCTATCAAATTCTTGGACCTGTCTATCAGACAAACAACGATCATGGGCTTTATCATTATCATTATTCCATTCGTTCTTCGATCTCACATCCTAGCACTCACAAAACACTTCCCCTGGAAGCATTCGCACGACAAAAAATGGATTCGAATGAGAGACATGACTACCCATCCGAACCGTTCTTTGTCATGCGGGTGGCATACATGATGGACCTGAAAAAAGCTTGGGCCCGCACGAACCATGCCAGAATGTAGCATGTTGTTTGTCGCAATGGAAATGCAGCCGTATGATTGATGATGGTGGTTGCAATGGCAAACTTCCTTGGGGACAAATTTCCTGCAGGTTGGCCATATCGCAGGTTACACAGGTTACGGACGACAGAGCTACTGATTGAACACGACTGCTCAGGCGGAAAACTCTCAAAACTGTCCTTATCGTCCCTCAGCGAGAGTACTAGAAAGATGATGCGGAGGATATGATCATCTGGGTCCAAGCCGAGCACGACGTTCCCGTTTAGACACTGGAATCGATCAACCTGGACAACGGTGTAGTGAGCCACCTTGAGATGATCCTGAACCACAGTCAGAAAGGTGCGCCCGCTCGACATCCAAGCTGCCTCCATGATGCGTGTACATACGTCCTGCCATAGACCTAGAAGATCTTAGGGCCTGCGTTGATCGTGCTAGTCAATCATGCCAGTGTTGACTATTTGCACCAGCAAACAGTGAAATGATTGTCAAGGATCAGCGTGGCGAACGTGCGCGCAGATTCACTGTGGTCGTCATCTAAGGACTCTTGTTGTAGCTCTCTCGGTGGGGCACGTGAACGTGTCGTCAAAACGGTGGGAAGAGGATCACAACACATCCCAATCCACCACGGGAGGGTTTGACCTCCCGTGGTTTGAATTTCATCATCGGGCCAAGGAGGGACAAGAAGGCGAGGATTGGAGGATCAAAGATTTTATGAGATGGACCAGGGACTCGAACGCCGTGCAGCGAAGGTAAAATGAACAAATTGTATCGTCAGAATCACGTTGACGCGCAGGAAAGGAGAGGAAGGACAGCGGGATATAAATGAGACCAACCTCCACCAGGAAGTGCGGGAACAGCCGGAACAGACCCTCCAGTTCCTCCACCATGCCCACACTCCCACCAATATTAATTTTACCACTCAAACCGGGCAATTTGCGCTTGCCATCGAAGGCCATACCGGTCTCATACACTTCGACCTATTATCTCACCAACCTTTACATACAGTCAGCGTCCGCGACGCGAGCCCACTCACCCGTCGTGAGCAGGTCGCGTCAATACTGCGGGTTCTTTGCGCCCTGGAGGACATATATGCATCCGTAATGGTAGTAAATGAAGTTGAAGTTGTAACCGCTCGGTGATGTAGACGAGGGGCTGACGGTATGCTATGTAGACCACATGCAAGTCACGAAGTGACAGTGAACGCGCCGAGAGTTCAGTTAGCCTTTCATTATTGCTAGGTGACGGAACAGAGTGACACGCACATCCAAGCAAACTGACATCACTGAGAGGACCAAGGGCTCGTCCTGCGCTCGCCAACAGTCGCTATGCGATATCGAGAGCGTCCTGTACTGCGCCCTGCGAGGCTTGGTTGGTAGTTGCGAAACGACGCGCAGAAAAGGACGGAGAAGGATGGCGCGAAGTGGCCCGGCAGCATGTGGAAGGAAGGAATGTCGACCGCATGGCGCTCGTCGACTGTACTTTATGTAAAACTGCGTTTTTGGTGTGAGGTTCGTTCTCTGGAAGGACGAGCTTGTTTGAGGAAGAAGAGGCTAGGTAAAATTCGACAACTTCTTCCAACTTTGATCGAGCAACTTTGTCGAGTAAGTAGCAAGATACGCACGTGCGGGAGGACCTACTCTTGTGGCTGCGGGTGTTGTCACGCAAACGCATGGGATGGGTGCAGAGTAACATCGTAGCCTACATTAGACATAAAGAACCCGGGCACATGCCACCAGACGAGGATCATCAGTGATAATCGACAGGGTTGGTGCATGGAAAACACACTCGCCAGTTTCTACTAGTAAATTGACGTGAGTCCAGCCAACCATGCACAGTTCTGATCTTCATCGTCCCCCCTTCTCTGACACCTGCTGAGCCAGCCGCCGTCGAGGAGTGGGGCATTTTTACCCTAGTCTTGTTCGAACTATACTAGCCTGAACGCTGGTAAGCTAATGTCGAGCAGCGACAACATGGGACATCGTACGTTTCCATCATCCATTATGGGGCACGTCGACCACGTACCAAGACCACTGAAAGCGATCGCGACACGGTTGCCGTGGAAAACCCGCATGTGTCGGCGCAATGTTTGGCGCTGAAAAAGAGAACGCGTCGTCTGTGGGGCATGTCATGTCTGGGCTTCGTTCATGGGCGAAGCGGTTAAGGACACCGCCTAGGGAAAAGAGGGCAGGGATAAAGAACGAACGGGCGCTGATAGGGATGGTTTAGGCAACTCGGACGAGGCGATCCAAGTTGGTGAAGGGACTGAACATCGACAGTCTCGAAGAGGTTCAAGTTCCCACGCAAAATAAACGCTGCTATAGACAACACCAACGTTCCTCTGCGTGGGATAGTATGTCGCTGAGCGCTTGATCCGACTACATCCATGTGACAGCGTGAGTTGAAAGAAAACTCATGTTGCGAAATCCCAGGTTATTACTCACAGAAACGTGATCTGAATGGTGCAAGATCCTTTTTTTTGTGTGCATGCTGCAGCGGCATCCCACTGAGCCTCAGGCTGAGGTGCGATATACACAGATTGGATTTCTTTTTGACGTACTGACTCACTGAGCTTGTGCCAGTATATTGCTGGTTATCAAGGTCGGGCCATGTACATGTTACACGACGCCCCAGTGACTCTTCGCGCATACCCACCACCACCCGTGTGGTAGGGACAGCTGTGTGACACATCAAACTCGCCATGTAAGACAAGCTTACATTGTCCTGATTGAATGTGACAAGCGCATGTTTCCAACCTGACAGGGAGCATACTATAGCAATGCACA
>JBBPJL010000284.1:0-21330 GCA_038088675.1 Xanthoconium separans | reverse complement strand
AATGTTCAGCTTACTATTTGGATTCCCTAGGAACCCGACGCTCATAGGCTGAGAATCGAGAATTCTCTAGGCAGTGCCACTGACCCACTATGCAAACACTCGAAGGAGTTGTGCATCCGAGTTCTTGTACTTTTGAGAAACTTGGAAACCCACGGTATCTTTTCTCTTCCTCATAAACCATGACCAACCTATTATTACTGCCAGGTTTGTCCTGCCCCACTGTATTCACTTGTCCCTCCACCCGCTTTATCTGCTATGTATGTACGCAAACTCCCCCACCAATGACTTGCGCCGGTCTTCGAGCATGGACGTCGGTTCGCCCGAGGGCGATGGTGGTCAAGTGAACGCCATCACGTCTGCGAACTTGAACAAGATTGGTGCTAAATGGACGCTGTTCTTGTGCTTGTTTGGTTAGGCGCTTTATGTGGGCTTGTACTATATCTCCGTCGCCATCTTCAAGGCCTACCCTAACGCTCGTTTTGCTTCATTAGGTTATCAACATTCACCCGAACGCTGATGGCTTTGCGATAGGCGCAGAAGCCATTCTCGGCATTATTGCCGCTTTCTCGTTGCCGGTATAGGGAGCATTCATGCTCAGCCATCCGACCGAGGCACAAAAGCGATTATTCTTCGCAGAACGTACAGGCGCCAATCAATCCCGTCAGACGCGCAAAAATTATTTATGACCCGGAATACCCACTGCACATGTGACTCATGGTTTTGGTGTGCGAAAAGAAGCATATATGAAGCGTCACGTGAAGGAGAAGCCAGGTTATCAAGATAGAACCATGATGGTTTGGACGAGCTGTACAAGAAAAACAAATATAAGAGGTAACAACTGACAAAAGAAGGAAAGTTGATGTCTAGGTCCAACAATGATATCAATAAACTAGCAACTATGCCTGATTGTGTACGTTTTTCAAATTGTGCTGGCTCTTTGCTGACCGACTTGTCCAGATCACGCAATACAATCTGCGGGCGCAGGGCAGAGGGGCATGGTGTATAAATACTGTCGATTTACCGTGCGTTTTGTGACATCTTCTTTTCGGCCTCTCCAATCTATTACTGCAATGGCGCGTTTCTTCTTGATTCAGATACCTCGTCACAGCGGTCTCTCATTCAAACTATGTATGTCCTTTTTTGGATCTGGACTGCGAAGTGTAGCTGACGCGCGCTACTTTCATAGATTGAAGCAGACGCTCGGGGATGCGAGAATAAGGGAGATCTCCGAGAAGCAGAGAAGTACAGTGCATGAGAACATGATAACACGAGAACGGCATTGGGCCACACCCTCAGAAAGGTAGAACCCAACGGTCGGTGTATCTTCTCTCCACGTTCAACAGTACCGCGTGACTAGGCTGCTAGGCTTGGCGCACTCGACGGTGTATCCGATATCAAGAAAACGCTCTATTGCATATTTGTCTACTTGTCTGTCTGCTACGAGTAGCTCCCAGTGACTACTTGCCTCTCCGCGTTCGTCCCGCTGTCCATCCACTGCCTCCCTGGAAGATACTGTGATATGTCGTCCCCGCCGACGAAACCATAGAAAAGGTGAGGTAGGTACAAACAGGTCACGGCAAGGACGTCCTCAACCATCCGATGAGAGCGCTCTCGTCCCAGTCTACACCGAGACAGGAAGAAGGTACAATACAAACGAGCACGAGGACACGTATCCACGCCATACCAAAACCCATTCAAGAAAGTCCTTTGTGTTTCTTCTCCAAGTAAGCATGGTCATATAAATAGTACAGGTACAATGTCGTCCAGATACGATACTTGAATTATATAAAGTCGAGCATGCCCAACTCTCAGATCGCTTCGTTTGAATGAGACGGTCGTCCTTCTCTGCGGGGGTCTACTTTGAATAGCATGGCAGAGACAGTCGTTTCTCGACCAGCATTTAACCCCGACTGCATGCCGAACCCGGTATCGATATGAACACGACCACGCACACGATCATACAGCTCTCGTATGCTGATGATGAAACATGGTATGTGGACGATTGCCGTTAAGAAAATGAGTGAAGTTAGGTGCCTTCAATGGATGCTAGGTATGTAGAGTTTTCCATCGGACCAGTGGACTCATCGTCATCGCTAACCATAAATAGCAAAGACGCGACAGACCTGGCTCTTCTCAGAGTTCACGAATAGTCGACTGCAAATCCGATGGGCACAGTTGCAATCACGATCACATTCACGCATGCGACTCCCCTTGCGACGACTTGATACAAAACGTACATGCACTACTATTTCCCCTCATTCGTTGTTACCTTCAGTCAGCCGAGATCTGGAACGCCTGGCCATAATAATTGGGATCGACAGGTGCGATCATGATCTGCACAGCATCCCAGTCAGCGACGAACGGAACACCAGAATCAGTGAACGTCAAAGAAAGGGGGTGTGGGAGAGGAAGGTGCGAATACCTTGTTGCCTTCGATGGTCCATACACCCGTCATCTGCTGGTCGATGCCAATGCTAGACGCCGCACGACGTGAGTGACAGGTAACGCATGCGGGTCTCAGCATGCACGCTCACAGGTACGTGCCCCCGCAGGTGAGTTGAAGGTACCATTCCTTGTCCGCAGTCGGATCGTTTGTCGCAAAGACTTGCCCGTTCTGCTCCACTGTGTACTTGAACGGAAGCGCAGCCAAGTGGGTTGGACCAGGCACGATATTTGCTGGCGTCGAGACCCACTAGACACCACGTGTGTCAGGTTGGCGCTCTCGATTCGGGACAGCGGCCAACAAAAGCCTACCTCGCTCCGCACGCCGATTTCGACGGGGACGCGGACGCAATCTGGGGTCGTGGCGTTTTTCTTGAGAGGTACACCCACGGGAGATTTCTTGTTGAACCATGGCCAGATGATGTTGTATTGAGGTTTCTTAGACATTTTCGGCGTTTGGAGTGGGTCGAGAGGGATGTTGAGATGGGCGATACCCTCGGTTTGGCTGACCTTTTATATAGCAGTTTGATCGTGGGTCCTGAAACGGGACCAAATTACGAGCTCTATCAAAGCGCCGAACACACCAAGACGCCATGATAAACAAAATGATCATGGGTTATGTATGAGGTGCGCCTAGACAAGTATCGTTGCACGGCACCTTGAATGTCCTGGATCTGATAGGATCGGAATGTTCACGCAATCATCATACACGCGCGTTTCTTCCCGCATTCATCACCGTCCTTGGAGTTTGTGTCCGTCTTGGATCCGTTTCAATAACCAAAAAAAAAAAGCGCATTACCAACGGACATGGGTCATGAAAGTGCCATGCGTGATCCCGCTCAGTCGCCACGTAGACTTCCCTTTCCAGCTCGGTGACGCCACTCTGCGAGTGACGGAGGATGTCTGGCGTCAAAGACTGCTACATATAGAAGCATGCGCCATTGTCAGTTAGCGCCTTCGATTCGAGATAAGCCACAAAATTTTTAAATTAAAGGACTCATTGAGAATGTGCTGGCCGACGGCGATAGCGTGTCAGCTGTACTCTGGAATTCCCCCCATGGGAGTGTGGGCCGTGGGTTTGTTTCGACGACGATGGCGGAACTAGCGTGAGCAGCGCGTGCTTCTGTCATCTGGATTGTGGAGTTTGTTGAGGGCGTTTGGCAAGGTGGTTGTCCAGCTATGTCGCTGAGCGTTCTGGCTGGCCACTCATTGTTCTGACACGTCAGGACTTTGGAGGTGGAGCCGAATCCCACTGGAAAGGCATTATCTATCAATGAGATCGTGTGCGGGCATCGAGTGTTGTCGAGGGACCAGCAGCAAGGCGGGTACGTCATGTAGGATAGCATACAGCAATAGTAGCTTGGAACTTGTTTGCTCCGTGCTACCGTAGTCTCACGACAGAATTAGCAGGAAAGAACTCGATTGCACTTGGCATCACTCATTCTGTGCATGTCCATTCTTTGACGATGACGACGTGGCACAGCCTCGAGAGAACGAATATCTGAGTCATCGACCAAAGTCGGAGGTCGGAAGTGGTCGCACCTCAATTCCTTATCGATAAACGCCTCGCCCTTGTTTCGTCGCTTCACCGCTGCACAGCAAGCTCGACTCCAGCCCCCACGCTTCTTCGCACCAACGCTTTTAGAATGTCTGCAGAAAATACGGCGAGTTTTGAGAACCTCCAAAGGAAGTTCGACCGATTCCGGATCCTTATCATCGGTCGCGCCAATGCTGGCAAGACGACTATTCTTCGGGCGCTCTGCAACTCTACGGACAACCCAGAGGTGTATAATAGCAAGGGGAGAAAGGTATGGATCTGGGTCGATATATATCTGCGTGACACTAGCTCAAGCGTGCGATGAGGTCAATTTGTCTCGAGTCGAGGGATCCATGGAGGTGCACCAAACATCCTTCATGCTTGATTGGTTACTAACAGGCATACAATTGATTGTTATCAGCGCGGTCTTCATAATATTGAGGACGAACTGAGATTCCGCAGCACTAAGAATTTCGTCTTTCATGACTCTCCAGGCTTTGAAGCTGGCAAGGAAGATGAGTTTTTGCAAATGAAGAGATTTGTCGAAGATCGTGCAAAGACGCTCATTCTCAGGGAGCGCATCCACGCGATATGGTGAGGGTGATTCTCGCATCGCGTCGTCGTATTCCAATCTTGCTTTGTCGAGGTATTGTATCTCCATGCACAAACTGGAGCGAGCAGTTCAGTTCTGCGAGGAAAAGTTTTTTGGTGAATGTAACCCTGGAAACAGTGCGGAAACCTCTTTGTCTTGTATCTTTGCACTCATGCAGTGATCTCCTAGTTCCGGTTGTGGTGTTATTCACAAAGTTTGATGCGTTGCGGGCTGTAGCACTAGGAAAATTAGCTCCCGGAGACCGAACGCTGCCCTTGCAAGAGCGATTGCTGATGGCCGAGCCACTGATTGAGGAACTATTCAACAATGCTGATGTTTGGGGGCGCCTTTCACGATTCAAGTATCCTCCAAAGTGTTGTGTCCGGATGAAAAGTAAGTGTTGCATCTATCCCTGTACAAGTACTGGAATCTGCTTTATGCACATGTAAGACATGCACAAGTCCAATGAGGGATGTGGTAACCTCTTGGAAGCCACTGCAAACTCCCTTAATGAAAGGGTTTTGCAAATGATGTTGATCTCAGCACAGGAGGCAAACATTGCACTTTGTGTAAGATATGCAGTCAATGAGTATGTTGCTGTCCAAGTTGTTATCTAGTATTTCACTGACATCTTAATGAAGGCTCATAAACAAGATAGACAGTGTGCACAGCTCATCTACTCCATTGGCTGAAATGAATAGCCTAGAACTTGATGAGCTTGCATGGTGGTTTCCTCACACCAGGGTAAGAAAAATACTCACATTATATTTCTGCATAAATTGGGTCTTGATTAAACAAAGTGAGTTATGGTAGGCAGCAGGGATAATCATACAAATGATTATTGACCCTGGTGGTTTGAAATTAGGGTGTAAGTTTGGCTCTCTGGCATTCCACTCAGGTGTCATGTTACTGACTTTGCCTTCAATCAATGTTCTGTTTGGACATCATAGAAGGTGAGTAGTACATTATGATTTAACATGGTGATTGTGGTGATATTTGTCAATATTGCATCCTATGCTGCAAACAATGATCCACTAGTTGTGCACTATTGCATGTTTGGTGCTAACTCCAACTCCACTCTCCAAACTGCATTGTAAATCATAGGGAGTAAGTTGTGCATTGTGGCATGTTGGTTGGATGATGATGCTGATCATCCACCACCACTCTTCATCCTAAATTGGAAATCATAGTCAGTGAGTTGTAAATTGTGGCATGTTGGCAGGATGACAATGCTGATGATTGCATTTCCATTCTTCATTCTACATTGTCATAGCTTGTGAGTTGTGTATTATGGTGTGTTTGGGTGAGGTGATGGTGCTGATGATTCCATCTCCACCCTTCATCCTGCATTGGAAATCATAGGAAGTGAGCTGTGTATCATGGTATGTTTATGGGATGACAATGCTAATCATTATATCTCCACTGTTTATCTTACATTGAAAATCACAGTATGTGAGTTATGCATTGTGGCATGTTGGTAAAATGATGTTGCTGATGAGTCAATTGTAGCTTGTGAGTGGTGCATTGTAGTGGGATGATGAAGCTGATCATTCCATCTCCACTTTTCATTCTGCATTGGAAACTATAGGGAGTGAGTTGTGCATTTTGGTATGTTAGTGGGATGCTGATGCTGATGATTTCATCCCCACTCTTCATCCTGCATTGGACATCAAAGCTTGTAAGTTGTGCATTGTGACATGATTGATGGAATGATGATATTGACCATCCCATCTCCACTCTCCATTCTTCATTGGAAATCATAGTCAGTGAGTTATGCATTGTGGCATTGTGATGGGATAATGATGCTGATGATCCCATCTCCATTTTTCATCCTACATTGGAAATCATAGGGAGTGAGTTCTGCATGCTGGTGGGGTGATGATGTTGATGATTCCATCTCCACTCTTCACCCTGCACTGGAAATCATAGCTTGTGAGTTATACACTGTGGTATGTTGGTAGAATGATGATGCTGATGGTTCCACCTCCATTGCAAACCATAGGGAGTGAGTTGTGCATTTTAGCATGATGGTTGAATGATGATGCTGATGATTCAATCTCCACTCTTCACCCTGCATTGGAAATGATAGGGAGTGAGTTGTGCAGTATGGCATGTTGGTGGAATGCTAATGCTGATGATTCCAACTCCACTCATCATTCTGCCTGGAAATTGTAGCTTGTGAGTTTTGTGGCATGGGAATATGATGCTGATGGTTCCATCTTCACATTGGAAATAATAGGGAGTGAGTTGTACATTGTGGCATATTGATGGAATGATGGTGCCAATCAGTTATCTCCACTCCTCATCCTACATTGGAAATTATAGGGAGTGAGTTGTCCATTGTGGTGTGTTGGTGGGATGATGATACTGATCATTCCACCTCCACTCTTCATCCCATGCTGGAAACCATAGCTTGTGAGTTGCATTAACATAGCATGTTAATGGGATGATGTTGTTAATGATACCTTCTCCATGCATTGGAAATCATAGGAAGTGAGTTATACATTGTGGCATGTTGGTGGGATGATAATGCTGATAATTCCACACTTCCTTTCATTCTTGCAATCTTGTAGGTGGTAATGTGTCCTCAAAGTGTTTAACTTATATGTTTGAACACATTCAATAGGATGTAAGTATATAGACAACATATATATGTTATTCAATTTAACTTTATATATATCTAGATGGTAAGCCTTTCATTATTAACAAGTCCTTAACTTATCAAAAGCTAGGCTGTTAGTATATACATAGTGTGTATCTCACCACCTTTTGGTTATTGACTTCTTTGTTTGTTTCATGACCCACAGCTCCTTTCTTCAAGTAGAGTCTGTACATGCCTTTTAATTTCAGGTTTTAATATTCATGTCATTCACAGATTTCATTCACAGAGCTGCCAGCCCTAATGGCCAACAATTCTGTAAGTTGTCTGTATATGTATATATGTATATATATCCTAATGTTTTAATGCAAACAAGATTCCCTTTTCTACCCAAGAACAGATCCTTCAAGCTGGTGTTGGTATGTTCTAAAATGATATGAAGTTTTGATACACTCATTGCAAAATGTATAGAAATGGTTCTGATATTAGAGCATTCCTACTTTCTTTGCCAGAAAAATGCTCCAGAACAACTCCTATCTATAGCTAAGATGTATAGGGCATCAGACTCATATGGTAGGGTCAAAAGGGCTTTGCAGGAGGTTATCAAGCAATATGGAAAACTCACTAAACACAAGAAAGTGAACATGGTCACAGATATCATTCTTCAGAATCACTTGTATGTGTTTCATATATGTTGAAGCATTTGTTAGATATCAATTCCCTTTAGATCCCATGCTAATTAGCAACAAAAACAAATGATTATCCATTTTGGTGTTTGCTGTGAATGTTGTATAGTAATGACAAGAGAGAAAGAAGTGATGTCTGTAGGGAAAGAATCAGGAAAGAATAGATTGTGGAAATCATTCCATCTACCTACATATGTCATGGTCATATCCAGGTCAAATGCACCCAATCCCATCATTTAAAGAATATTGTACCCCAATCTTATCTTGGCTATAAGAGAAGCACTCTTGGGCCTCATCAACTGGCTATGGCTTGAGAAACACTGGTGCAATTTGAAATATCTTGACAATAGTACATTTCTGCATGTTGTTGTTATCTTATCACACAGGACAGCAAGGGATGCAACTGAAAGTGTAGGATTACTTGTAGCAGCAGGATGACTGATCAGTTTGACTGACTAACATCATATTACTCTGCAGACATGATGCTTGCACAAAGTGTTCTGAAGCATTGTTATCTCAGTTGTAAAATAGCTATGTCATCTGACAAGTTGAGATATGTAGATCTATTTGAAAGGCAAGTTTATTCAGCTTATTCAAAACTAATAATATGCTTAGGGAAATAGGCAAGCCTGCTGGATTAATGGGTTTGATGAAAATACATATCTTACCTCTTACAATTCTATTGTTTACTGAGTATGATGGGGGGAAAACAGCATCAAGAATACATTTATTACATGTGAAAGGAAAATGGGGTTAACATCAAAATTCCATCACTTTCTGAAATGCTTGGTTAAGAACACATGACCTGCTAAGACATTGATTGAAGGGTGTTGCCACATTCCAATCATTCAAGGCATGGCTTGGTATTCAGGTCCTGGGAATTTGCATATTGAAGGAGGGTGGTAACAAGCAGGGGTGAAAGTGGTGAACATTGCATTGGAAATGCATGTATGTACCACTGCAAGCTGGGAAACTTGTTACGGTTTTCATGACGCTACGTTAATTTTCTTCTTTGTCATCATTCGGACTCTTTTCTCTCCTCACGATGGGACAACCCCATCCAATGTCTTCCGATTTCACCCTACGATGCTGTATTGTCACTCGGCGACTCTTCCCGAGTATGACTTCCGTTCCGTCCCGCTCGCTGCTCCTTCCGCTCTTCTTGACAGCGGGACCCCGTTCCCTTTCCGATTCCTCTTCGTCCGTATCGATCCGACTCACGGAACACTTGCCTTGCCTATGGGACCCGATGGTCCGTGCTGATTTTCATATCGTATAAATACTCGAGCCTTGTATAGTAGAAAACCCAATCTAGTTCTACGCAAATAATACTGCGTTTACTGGAGTCTTAACTCGAAGTCCCTTCTTCTCGTTCGACTCTTCTCTCCTCTTGCGAAGAACTCGGACTTCGCGTCGTCACAAGAGAACCCTTCCAAAAGGGTTGAGTGCGACATCGTCGACTTCGCTCTGCTTAAGTCGACGACTATCAAACAGAACATAGCTTCCTCTTTGTCACGCCCTCTACAACTGCGTTAACTCCAGTTGTCACGGTAAGCGTAACAAAACTGACCCCAAAAATTTGGTGGTAGGATGAGTGGAGTCTCATGGTCAAGAACAAGTTGGGTAACAAGAAAGAGCAAGAAGGGGACTGGATGACTGTTGCAGATGTTGAAAGTTGGGCTTTCATATGCATTGTTGGAATTCATTGCACATCTCATTTGGGGTTCAATCATCAGTGATCACCATATGGTGAATTTCAATGAGTACATCCTCTGTGTTTGGCAGTCTATGTCTCTCAGTTTGACTGTTGGCCTGATAGGAGGTGTTATATCTAGATGTAAACAATTCAATGGTGTCCCAGAGGACATAGTTTTCCCAACATATCAAACTCAACAAGGTAATGACCTCACACTCAGGATGCCCAACATCTATTGTGGTGGCATCATATTGCATAATGTACCTTTCCCCAAAGAGAAGACTTGGCCTAACCAACAAATCAAATCAATGACATTATTCTTGCTTGAATATGCTAATCAAAAGTGCATCAAGAAGTGCAACTAGGTATGTCAGATACTTCAATACTGCAGCACTGCCACCTACACAGACAGATCATAGATATTTTGCAGTATGATTCCTCCAAACTAGCATCACAAAAGTAAGAGTGTACCTAATGCAAATGAAATTGTCATTACTTGTTATTTCCAATCCCTTACAGGGTCTACATTGTGGATGAACTCAAAGCACATCATGATTTCAACCCTACTGTTATTCAAGAACACATTACCATTCTTGCACTGAAAATGGAAGAGCACAAGCACCAATAACAACCCTTTAATTTGGGACTTTCTGAGAAGAGATTGCTCGGCCAGTTGACTGCAGAGAATATTTGCGGTGACTTGTGACGATTGCTCATGTACTGTAGGTAGTGCTGTAGTTGCGGATGCCAAGGCTCGATGCAGTTATGAAAATAAATACTACTGACCTTTCGATGTTCATAGACAACAGCGAGAACATAGATAGGCGTGGGTGTGCTGTTGAACGATATGCCAAAGCTCTTTGACAGCGCTTGATCTGTCGTCAAACGTATCGTGTGTGATGATCAGAGTTATGAAGACGTTGTGTCGCGCGCGATCGTGACGACTCAACGCACCGAAGAGCAAGATGATTAAGCTCCACGAACACAGCAGGGCGAGGGAGGTGTACAGCAACGCATGTAGGATGAGGATGGGCCAGACACGCGAAGGGATGGCGAGGATCAGCGTGGACGCCAGCGTGTTGCCTGCCAACACGAAAACAAAGTTCGGGTTGCGGACATCGAGCAGGGCGAGCGGCGTAGTCCATACAAACGCGAAGACGTCAGGAGGCTGTTGGATGAAGATCGTGATGGATATTCGCACGCAGAGGGCGACCGGACAGACGCCGAGTTGCAAGATGACGAAACGGAGTGCGGCTGAGGTGAGTCTACTCGCGGTGTTGTTGGTGAAGATGAACATGGTGGTTGGGATTGAAGAGGGTACGAAAGGATAGCAGGCTTTTATTGGCCGGCCGGCCTACCGCCTGAATGCAATGATGTCAATGTTATGACACGATGAAATCAAAGGCCCACGATGCGTGAAGTTTAAATGGCTATCTGGTCTGAGCGACCAAACTCGCGCCGCTCCAAAGCTTTACACTCGTCGTCATTGAGACGTGACCGTTTCTTTTGCGCGAGTGCGGTCCGAGGGCGAGGCCGGTCGTCGAATCTTGGAGAGGAGAGGACGAAGTGGCGGAAGACATACTTGAGGGGATGTCGAGGATCTAACCCTGTAGCGTCCAGACCAAAGTCAATGTGGCCAAATTAGCAAAATGAATTTATAAATGGGGCTTTTCAGCGGACGCCGCACTCGCTATAAGTATATTATGCAGCTTGTTGAACCTCCCAGGAAAGTTGGTCGCATTTCTTGCCTTTCATACTTGGTGGCTGAACCCAAACGAACGCATCCGCACCGTCAGCGTAAAGGCGCGAGTTTACCCAATGAGCGTCCGCCATCGCCTCGGACTTTTGTCAAATCAGAAAGGAAGACCTGCGCGGCGGCTGCGCCTGACATGTTTCAGCACATGAAAATTGAGCGACTAGGTATTGGCAATCGAGCTGTGTCCTCACCTAATGTAACCACCAGTAGGGTTATTGGAAGGCTCGGGGGTTGATCCACACCAACTAATCTTGCAAATATAAGACACCGGCCCAAAGAGTACATAGTCGAGAGCAAACGAGTGTCGGTGAGCGGGATAAGGAAAAGATTCCATGCAACGTATGAAGTGAGGGTTTTTGTGGCTGTGCCCCGACATCAAGTTCGGTGTCGTGTCGTCGAGCTAATGATGTACCCGCTCGCCGACCACCGGCCACTAGTACTGACCATCCACCTCCAAACACCCCCATCCTCGCCTCTTCGTACCTCGTTTGTCCCGTCCACCTCCCACTCTCGCACCCGATCCATCTCGTCTGGTCCATTTGTCTCGTCAATCTCTTCGCCTCGCCTGTCTTCTTTTCCCTCCCATGTTCCATTGCATCCGTTCCCTCCTAGCGGCGCTCCCGAGGTTCACGTATCCGACGTCGACGCTCGTATCCCACCCGGTCACACCAGACGCCATTCCCGCCTCCGCTCTAGGAACATCTCTATATTCTTTCCGAGACCTCAGGCCACCATTTCCGAGGATGAACGGCCTATCGATGAAGAAGCGCCTCCACCTTCCCCAGATCCTGTATCAATCCCCGCCTCGCAATCCGGCGGTATCGTTGCGACCAGCACTCAAGTCGGTCAAGAGCTCAATCCCGCATTCTCGTTTGGCGGTCTACCAAAATCCAACTCGGAGCCTCATGGGATACGCGCGACGGTCACGACGCGGCGTGGACATCATCATAAGCATTCGCTTTCTCACAACCTTTTTTCCTTCCTGGAACCTGGGTTGCCCAAGCTTGAGGTGCCGAGCAGGGAACAGCATTTGCAGACCACACCCACGCCCTCGCCCGCCTCCACGCGCTACCACTCCCACATCGTCCACCCAATCTACAAATAGCAATGTCAAAGTCGAGCCACAAAACATGTCTAACACTGGAACGGTTGCCACAGTCACTGCTTCCGTTCGGTTTGCTCTGGGCGCGCTGTTATGGGCCCGTGGTCGCTCGCCTGCACGGGATTGTGCTATTGGGTCGTTTTTGACGTGTTGTGTGTCGCAGGGCCAATTATCATTGCGAAGCGGACGGAAGGGATGGGGAACCCAGTATACGGGTGCGTCTCCATTCATCCATCGATCTACTGATCGGCGTCTGAAGTATCACGTCTAGTCCGGCGCGCCGTGCGACAGCGCTGCTGTCTGCTCAGTGCGTGTATCTGATGTTTGCGAGGATATACGCCGCGAAGGATGCTGCCGAGCATCTCCTGTTGTCTGCTGGCGGCAACTCCATGGACACGGACATGCCCAAGCTCCGAGGGGTGCAGGTGAGTTGTTCACCGAGGCTTTTTCACCCGAGTGGACTAACAGGTTACCAGCCTCCACTTTCCCATCCTACTTGTTTGTCTAGTCCTTCTTTCATTAGTCGGCGCCTCCGCTGTGTTTGGTCAACACGAGGTGTTGGTAAACAGTGCGTGTTCCGTTCACTCTTTGTCATGACGGAGATCTGAGTCGACGGGTCCCTCAGTAGCCAACAAACACATTCCTTCGCCTTTCGCTCTTTTACGAATGGGACACCATTCGCCTCTGCTAGCAGAGCGTCGATCAGGTGCTCAGCGAATCTTTCGGAATCCTTATGCGCTCCCACCGATCTTATTCTGCCTGACGATCTTCGGCGCCGAAATGGTTCTCGACGTGT
This sequence comes from Xanthoconium separans, assembly GCA_038088675.1. NCBI lineage: Eukaryota > Fungi > Basidiomycota > Agaricomycetes > Boletales > Boletaceae > Xanthoconium > Xanthoconium separans. The sequence continues at coordinate 8,124 of JBBPJL010000284.1, read as the reverse complement.
ACGTACCATCATTTTCCCGCTTCCGAATCTAGGATCCAACTGATTGCTATCTAGGACACACTATGCACCGTTTGATCTCGCCCTTACTGCAGTCGAAGTGATCGTCACATCCCACGTGGCGTTTGCAGTCTGTGTCGTGTTGGGCGGGGTCTTGTTACAAACACCACCGCCCATGATGATGACGCACGCACTGAATAATGGATCTGTGGGGAGTGCACCTCTGGAGACAAGCGGTCTTGCGGGACGCATAGAAGGATTTTGGAGGGTCATTCAGGAGGTGCGTCAGAAGATCTTGAGGCGTGACGGAGCTAAGACGCGCTCATAGATCGAGCGCCATGAGCCGTGCATTTACCGGCCGCATGTCTGGCAAGTCGCCCCTGCTGGGCAGTCGCGATCCATGGATGTGTCTATGACTGCCAACGCGCACCTGAGCGATGTCGCCTGCGCTCGTTATCACGCTCTCGGATGTTGATGTCTTGGTGTTCACCAAGTGGGCGCACGCGCTCGTGTTGGGGGCGTTTGCAAAGTGCATTCGCTCGGACACGTTATCTGGATGGCGGGGTACACTGCTGTCTTCTCCTACGCCGGGCTTTATAAATCTAGTCCGTTTCTCGACTTTCTCCGTTCTGGCTGGATCAGTCTTTCTCAGCTACCCTTCATATATGTCCCCACGGAGAACAATATGCTCGTTGGTATGGTTTATGAAAGGTCTGTGCTCCAGGCGATGTAGTATCGAAGGAAATGCCTGATCTATCAACCTCAGCTGAACTACCTCCATCGCCTCGCTGGCTCATTACAGTTATCGCTGCCAACGTTCACCTGATTGGCTACTGTGCGTTCAGTCATTTTATTATCTTGTATACGGAATATTTGATCGTCTTTTTATGCAATTTATGAATGGAGCATCGCGGGCACGTTCGTCAAGCACGCCATACCCATCGTGCTGTGGTTCTTTATGAGTCTACCGTGTGTAGTCGTTTCCTTGGCCTGACTCAGAGCAACGTCTGACGGCGCCGTCATTGCAGATCTATCACCATCAAGTTCGGTATATTCCCTAACAAGTTCTGGCTTGCGCTGGGCCATGTTCGTCTTCGGCAGAAGCGGTTTGCGCTGTCCGCCGTTTGAGATCTCGTTAGATCAGCCGAATCCAGGAATCTTGTGGAGATCAACGTCATTTTTTTTGGTGCATTGCAGACCTTAGTTTGTGTGTTTTCTTGTTGCGTGTCCACAGTGCTCACGAAGCCCTCCCACTCCTTCCAGCGTCTTTGACCCCCATGATTCTTTTTTTCGTGGCGCTCGCCTCCCAGAGCATCACCACACGTCTTTACATTTCCTATTCTACGCGCGCACGCTGACCCGACCGTTCGACGGTGTCTACCTTCCTCCAGGCATCCCTCTGCGCTTGGCGCCCGAACCTGGTCAGCCACCTGGAGAGAGCTTCATCCAAGTCACGCTCAGCACCGGCGGCTGCAGTGCCGTGTTCTTCGGTGTCTGTTGGCTAGTGTCGCTCGCGAAGAGCGTCAGCGGATATGGTGCGGTGTTTCGGTCCACACCTGAAGCGCGCTGTGGGCGACGTCAGGATGCACGAGAAGTGAGCGGTCTCGGCTCTTGCTCTCGATGACCTGAATAACGATTGATCTGTTTCTAGAGTGTTCGGATGGCGACACATGACGGCGGGTTCCCCTTCCTTTATTTCTTTGTAGAGGGTGTTAGTTACGTCGAGCGCCTTGGCGTAATGCTCTTTCTTTTGGTGCCCTTGCGCGCTGCTCGAGGTTGGCGATTGAATTCCATAGATGCTGACCACAACATGAAGCTTGTATTACCCTCACTGTTCACCTACGATTAGGCCGTGAATAGAGTACATGCGTGCGGACATGGGTCTGGCATAGAAATTACACATTCGTCCTACTAGCACGGGTATTCACTTTGTCGACTCATTGCTTTTCCTTTGCCGATTTGCCCTCGAATCCTGGCCGTGACTTGTCATTCTCGCCTCTCGTCCCACATGGCAATATTGTCAGCTCTCTTCTTGTGCTGGGCAGCCACTGATGCGCGGCCGCATGCTCCTTCCTCTCATCCCTGGGCGAGTTATCAGACATCATACCATGGACTGCGACAGAAGCTCACCATACTTTCGTTGTCCTGCTCTTTCTGCTTCATCACCGCCTCACACCGCTCTGTTCGTACTCAAGGCATCGGAACCAAGTCGTCGTCCCCGATGCCACTGGGGACGTCCACATCCATGCCGTCTTCGTCATCTTCGCCGAGCACCGCTTCGTTCTGTATGTCTATGGTCGACTTTTGGCTCACTGGTTCGAGCGAGGGAATGAAAGGGTCATCACGACCGCTTCTAAACACGCACCTTTTCGCATCTGGTCTCGTTAGCCGGTTGCTTGGATGCCTTTTGATTCTTGCACTGTTTCTGGTATTTGCGTGGTACCTATAGCTATAGCATGGTCACGTCAGCGTTACTTGCTGCCATATCGACGGATACGCACTGAGGTGTCTGCGGCTTGTTTGTTGAGCGACTAGTACTTTGGTGGTATGAGGCTGAGTAGGGACTGAGGTGTCGTTGCGCGTTTCGATCGATGCGCGGAGAACGTCCAACGAGGTAGGCATTTGGCAAGGTGTGTATCCAGCGGAGTCGCTGAGCGTACTGGTTGGCCACTGATTGTTGGTTGCGCTGGCATATCAGGACTTTTGAGACGGAAGCCGAATCCAAGGCGTTTATCAACGAGATCGACCAGCGGGCATCGAATTTGTCGAGGTACGAACGGCAGGGTGTCCTTGATTTCACTTGGCATTTGTAATGTGGCTCAGCGACAGCGGCGCATGGCGCTGTCGGCCGAATGAAGGTTGGTCACATCTCGATTCCGAATCCTTATCGATAAGCGCGTCGCCCTTGTTTCCTTGCTCCCACCACCACCAGCACAGAAACCTCGACTCTATCCCGCACGCTTCAAGTTTGCACTAATACTCTCAGAATGTCTGCGGAAAATCCAGCGAATGTTGAGAACCTGCAAGAGAAGTTCGGCCGATTCCGGATCCTTATCATCGGTCGTGCCAATGCTGGCAAGACAACTATTCTCAAGGCGCTCTGCAACTCCACGGAGAACCCAGAGATCTACGATGGCAACGGGAACAAGGTATGGATCTAGCGTGATATATACCCTTGTAACACAAGCTAAAGCATGCGATTAGGTCAACTTGTCGCGAGTCGAAGGTTCCATGGAGGTGCGCCAGACCCCGTCCCTCATGCCAACAGGCATGCAATTGATTGCTACCAGCGCGGTCTTCATAATATTGAGGATGAACTGAGATTCCGCAGCAATGACAAGTTTGTCTTTCATGACTCTCGAGGCTTCGAAGCTGGCAGGGCAAACGAGTTCTTGCAAATGAAGAAATTCGTCGCAGATCGTGCAAAGACGCTCATTCTCAAGCAGCGCATCCATGCGATATGGTGAGGGTGATTCTCGCATCGCGTCATCGTACTCTAATCCTGCTTCGTTGAGGTATTGTATCTCAATGGATAAACTGGAGCGCGCAATCCAGTTCTGCGAGGAAAAGTTTTTTGATGAATGTAATCCTGGGAACAGTGCGGTGACCTCTTTGTGTTGTATCTTTGAACTCATGCAATGATGTCCCAGTTCCAGTTGTGGTACTGTTCACAAAGTTTGATGCACTGCGGGCTGTAGCAGTAGGAAAATTGGATCGACAGTTGCCCTTGCAGGAGCGATTGTTGAAGGCCGAGCCACTGATTGAGGAACTGTTCAAGAATGCTGATGTCTGGGGACGCCTTTCACAATCCAAGTATCCCCCAAAGCATTGTGTCCGGATCAAGAGTGAGTATTGCACCTATCCTTGTACAACTACTGGAGTCTGATTTATCCACATTCAAGACATGCACAAGTCCAATGAGGGATGTGGTGACCTCTTAGAAGCCACTGCAAACTCCCTTAATGAAAAGGCTTTGCAAATGATGTTGATCTCAGCACAGGAGGCAAACATTGCACTTTGTGTGAGCTATGGAGTCAGAGGGTATGTTGCTGCACAAGTTGTTATCCACTGTTTGGCTGACATTTTGTTTGCAACAAAGGCTGATAAACAAGATAGATTATGTGCTCAGCTCATCAAGTCCATTGACTAAAATGAGGGGTGTGCACCTTGATGAGTTTGGATGGTGGTTCCCTCACATTAGGGTAAGAGGAATATTCACATTATGTTCTGTATGGCAAACAAAGGGGTGACTCTATTAAATACAGTGGGTTATGGAAGGCAACATAGATAATGATACTAATGATTGTTGACTTTGGTGGTTTTGAATCAGGGTGTAAGTTTGGTTCTGGCATTCCACTCAGGTATCATGATTGACTATGTCTGCAATTAATATTCTATTTTGGACATAATAGAAGGTGAGTAGTACATTATGATTATGTGGATAAATTGACAACATCCCATCCCATGTTGCAAATAATATTCCACTAGTTGTGCACTGTCACATTGGTGGGGTCATGCTACTGATGGTTCCATCTCCACCCTTCATTTTGCATTGGAAATCATAGGCAGTGAGTTGTCCATTGTGGCATGTTGGTAGTTTGATCATGCTGATGATTCCATCTCCTCTCTTCATCCTGTATTGGAAATCATAGCATGTCAGTTGTCCATTGTGGCATGTTGGTGGGTTGATCATGCTGATGATTCCATCTCCACTCTTCATCCTGCATTGGAAATCATAGTATGTGAGTTGTCCATTGTAGCATGTTGGTGGGTTGATCATGCTGATGACCATCTCCACTCTTTATCCTGCATTGGAAATCATAGCATGTCAGTTGTCCATTGTAGCATGTTGGTGGGTTGATGGTGCTGATGATTTCATCTCCACTCTTCATCCTGCATTGGAAATTGTAGCATGTCAGTTGTCCATTGTAGCATGTTGGTGGGTTGATGGTGCTGATGATTTCATCTTCACTCTTCATCCTGCATTGGACATCAAGTATGTGAGTTGTCCAATGTGGCATATTGGTGGGTTGATGGTGCTGATGATTCCATCTCCACTCTTCATCCTACATTGGAAACCATAGGGAGTGAGTTATCCATTTTGGCATGTTGGTGGGTTGATCATGCTAATGATTCCATCTCCACTCTTCATCCTGCATTGGGAGTCATAGTATGTGAGTTGTCCATTGTGGCATGTTGGTGGGTTGATCATACTGATGATTCCATCTCCACTTTTCATCCTGCATTGGAAATCATAGCATGTGAGTTGTCCATTGTAGCATGTTGGTGGGTTGATCATGCTGATGATTCCATCTCCACTCTTCATCCTGCATTGCAAATCATAGGGAGTGAGTTGTCCAATGTGGCATATTGGTGGGTTGATGGTGCTGATGATTCCATCTCCACTCTTCATCCTACATTGGAAATCATAGGGAGTGAGTTGTCCATTGTGGCGTGTTGGTGGGTTGATCATGCTGATGATTCCATCTCCACTCTTCATCCTGCATTGGAAATCATAGTATGTGAGTTGTCCATTGTAGCATGTTGGTGGGTCGATCATGCTGATGATCCCATCTCCACCCTTCATCCTGCATTGGAAATCATAGTATGTGAATTGTCCATTGTAGCATGTTGGTGGGTTGATCATGCTGATGATTCCATCTCCACTCTTCATCCTGCATTGGAAATCATAGGCAGTGAGTTGTCCATTGTGGCATGTTGGTGGGTTGATCATGCTGATGGTTCCATCTCCACTCTTCATCCTGCATTGAAAATCATAGGAAGTGAGTTGTCCATTGTGGCATGTTGGTGGGTTGATGGTGCTGATGATTCCACTCTTCATCCTGAATTACAAAACATAGAGAGTGAGTTGTCCATTTCATCCTATTGCTGAAATAAATGTGTAATGATTTCATCTTCACACTTCCTTTGATTCTTCTTTAATTGTAGGTGGTAAGATATCCTTTAAGAGTTCAACTATAGTTCTGAATAAACTCCATAGGATGTAAGTACATAGCTATCATGTATCTGTTAATCGATTTAAATGTATATTTCTAGCTGGTAAGCCTTTTATTGTTAACAAGTCATCTTACTTATCAAAAAAAAAAATAGGCTGTTAGTGTATAATATATATTTCACTACTGCTTGATTGTTGACTTCTCTTTTCATGATCCATAGCTACTTTCTGGAAATAGAGTATGCATATTTTTTGTTTGATTTTATGGTTAATATTAATGTTCCATTCACAGATTTCTGACCTCAAGATAGAAGTCCCAGGGGTCACTAAATCTGTAAGTTGGCTATACATACATCTATTCATATCATCATAATGCTACAATGCAAACAAGATCTCCTTTACTACCTGGGAGCAGATCCTTCAAGCTGGTGTTGGTATGTTCCAAAATGATATGAAGTTTTGATACATTCATTGCAAAAATTATAGAAATGGTTTTAATATTGCAGAATTCCTATTTTCTTTCTCAGCAAAATGATGCAGAACCATTCCTGTCTGCAACTGAGAAGTACAAGGCACCAGACTCATATGGTAGGGTCAAAGAGGCTTTGGAGGGGGTCATCAAGCAATATGGCAAACTGACAAAACAGGAGAAAGTGGACATGGTCACAAAAATCATTCTCCAGAATTGCTTGTATGTGTTCCATATATGTTGAGATATTGTGTTTGATATCCATTTCACTTAGACCCCATGACAATTAGCAGCAGAAACAAGTGGTTGTACATCTGGCTGTTACAACTTGGCCATGACCATTGTATATTAATGAAAGGGGAGAGAGAAGCAACATCTATAGAGCAAGAATCAGAAAGGAAATGGATTCTGGAAAGAGTTTCAGCAAGTCATGGGTTGTTGATGTGGATCTCATTTTTCTTTCCCATGTAACAAAATGTATTCTTGATATTCTTGATGTAGTTTTTTTGCAGTCAACAGCAGCATTGTAAGAGGTGAAATACTTTGTCATTAATGAAGCAAGCCCTCAACATGTTGTTAACTTTGAATGAGCTGAATAAACTTGCAGGAACTTGTCTTTGTGACAGATCACTTGTCTCACCTTGTCAGATGACACAGACAACACTATTATGAACTGTCCTATAATTGGAGATATGTAACAATGTTTCAGAACAATGCGCAAGCACTATGTCTACAAAGTAATATGCTGTCAGTCAGTCAAAGTGATCAGTCAATCTGCTGCCACAAGTAACTACACCCTATATCTTCATTTTGGATCTCCTCTTGTCTGAAAAGTGTTACAGTTTTCATGACGCTACGTTAATTTTCTTCTTTGTCATCATTCGGACTCTTTTTCCCTCCTCACGATGGGACAGCCCCCATCTGATGTCTTCCGATTTCACCCTACGATGCTGTATTGTCACTCAGCGACTCTTCCCGAGTATGACCTCCGTTCCTTCCCGCTCGCTGCTCCTTCCGCTCTTCCTGACAGCGGGACTCCGTTTCCTTTCCGATTCTTCTTCGTCCGTATCGTTCCAACTCGCGGAACATTTGCTTTTCCTATGGGACCCGATGGTCCGTGCTGGTTTTCGCATCGTATAAATACTCGAGCCTTGTATAGTAGAAAACCCAATCTAGTTCTACGCAAATTATACCGCGTTTACTGGAGTTCTCGCTCGAAGTCCCCGCTTCTCGCTGACCTGCATGAATTGAATTCATGCGGGAATCATTGATTTCTTCTTAGAAAAATAGAATTTCTTTATTTCCTTTACTCCCATTTTTCTCTTTAGGAAATTTACCCACCTTTTAGTTTTCCACCCATATTCTTCAATTTCTCAATGAATTTAAAAGTTATCTGCATCTAAGGTAACCTAGTAGTTCATTAGAAGTTCCCCACTTTTCTAAGTGAGAGATAATGATTTCAGTCATGTGACAGTTATGTAATCATGACTAGAGCTTTACACAGCCACTACTGGAGTCATCAAGGCTGTGCATGACTCACACTCAGTCAATAAGATTCATATCTGAGTCAGACAAGACAGTGACTCACACTGACTCATCATGATTCACTATGACTCATTTGGACTCATTTTCCTCTCACATTGACTCATTTTGACTCACCATAAGTCAGATTTCCTAATGATTCATTCTGATTCATTCTGAC
>JBBPJL010000283.1:0-21336 GCA_038088675.1 Xanthoconium separans | reverse complement strand
TTTGAGATTTAAATTTGTAAAACACAGAGGAGGCCATTTGACACAAGACTGGAGCAGACCACTGGAAATGTATAGTAGTACCCTCCTACGGATGAGTTCGGTGATGGGTGTAAGAGATGGTCGTCGTCGTGGTTTGTCAGCGACTTGGGAATTTAATTTAATTTACGAGAGGCGCTCGAAAAATACATTTCAAACTCCGCGGCACCGATCATGTCCAATTTAAGTAAAAAATCAGAACCGAACTTGAAAGTGGTTCGACTACAATGTCCCAGTCATATGGTAGTACCAGCCAGTTGAGGCAGCGAAGCGTCGATGCACAGGGATCAGCTGCTGCTCCTGCCGCTACCACAGATGAGGGTAGAAAAACTGACCAACTTTTGGACCAGCATCAAACGCAAGTATACCATTGACACGTCATGAACACGACCGTGCTTACCACCATTTTTCAGATACGAGTTTGGTGGTCCATGGGGTGTCACAGCTATGATGATTGGCTTCCCCCTACTGATGTACTACCTCTGGATTTGTCTTTGGTTTTATGACGGTAAACTCGTTGCACCCACTTCCGTGGACGACATTGTTCCCTTCCTCCACCGCATGTGGGTTCACGTTCGCGATGTAAGTCCTTTCAAGTCTCGGCCGAGATGTATTAATCTGTATCTTCTTACCCAGGATGCTAGCCCAAACGCCTATGCGTGGAAGGTCTACACCGGACTTATCGTCTTTCAACTCTTCCTCGCTTGGGTCGTGCCAGGCTACCAGCAAGAAGGACTTCCGGTTCCCTGTCTTGGTTACAAGACTCTGATGTATAACTGCAATGCCCTGTGGTCCATTTACATCACGATGATCACGGCCGCCCTTCTTCACTACTACAGCATCTTCCGACTCACCGAAATAATCAACAACTACGGTCATATCATGTCTGTCGCGATGATATATGGTTTTGCAGTCTCTTTTGGGGTATATTTCCTCACTGTCGCGACTGGTAACCAGATTCGCATGTCCGGCAATTTCATCTATGATGTCTTTATGGGGGCGTGCTTGAATCCTCGCATCGGCCCTATTGACCTCAAAATGTGGGCAGAAGTTCGTATTCCTTGGGTCATTGTGTTCTTTTTGGCGGTATCCGGCGGTTGCCATCAGTATGAGAAATATGGATATGTTACGCCAGTAAGTCACTTCGTTGAGAATATTCGCAATTTACCCAATATGGTTAGAACATGGCCTTCATGATCCTGGCTACCTGGCTGTATTTGAATGCTTGGTGGGTATTCTTGGTTCCATTGTCAGTGTTTTTTAAATACAAGGATACACAGTGGAAAAGGAGAAGAATGCATTCCTCAAACTTGGGATATGTTCCACGAGAAATGGGGCTTCATGGTTATTTTCTGGAATTTCGCCGGAGTACCATTCGTACGCTTTCGTTGTCCTTGACACGCGGAACTTAGAATCGCTAACCTTTGCTTCAGACATATGTGTACTCTGTCGTTTACATGGCCTCACATGATCCCTCCAAGTACCAGTTCTCTACCCCAACTTACGTCTTACTGTACACCACGCTCCTTACTGCGTACTACATGTGAGACTTTCACATGCTCGGGCAGAGGTCATGCTTCTCACTACGTGATTCTATAGCTGGGATACATCCATGTCGCAAAAGAGTCGTTTCAAAATGCAGACTCAGGGTATCACCAAGTTCCGCAACACCTTCCCTCAGTTACCTTGGGGTACCCTGAGGAACCCCCAGTTCATTCAAACCGCCCATGGGTGAGCTCGACAACTATACGTATTCGATAAGCCCATCTAAGGTCGCGTGCAGGAACCGCCTCTTGATAAGTGGTTGGTGGAAGTACTCCCGTAAACCGGTATGTCTTCCGTAACATTATTGGCGTAAGTATATACTGACGCTCTACTAGAACTACGTCGCCGATTGGGTCATGTCGTTTTGTTGGGGCGTGGTCATTGGTGGTGCAACCATCATCCCGTATTTCTATTCAGTCTTCTTCATCACGGTTCTGATTCATCGTTGCGGCCGTGATTTTGAGCGGTGTTCTGTCAAGTATGGGAAAGACTGGGAACGCTACTGTGCCATCGTGAAGTACAAGTTCATTCCAGGCGTCTACTAGAATTTGATACCCAATTGATACCTGATAATGCTGGTTATGTGTATATCTAAGTTACTATACCAATGAGTAGGGACGACGTGTCCTGCCGAAGCTGTTTCCGTATGCCGATTTCTCACCAACGTTTCATTGGAACAAGTTCCCCCCCATCATCTGCCCAGCCCAAGACACGGCCCCATTGTTTCTCCATCACTCGTGCTCGCGCATCTTATGGAAAGCAACAGAGACGAAGCCCTCAAATGCCTGAAAATTGCCCAGAAGCACAGGGACTCTGGCAACTTTTCTGCCGCGCGGAAATTCTGCCAAAAGTCGCTCTCTCTTTTCGCCACTCCGGAAGCAGAGAAACTCAAAGAGTCTATTGAAGCAGCAGCGGAGTCCGCTGGTCCGTCTTCTGGCACGAGTACGAGCAACGGGGATGCAGCAACTGCGTCATCGTCATCGACACAGACACATGCTTCGGCTGCTGGGACGAGACGACGAGGCGGTGCCAACGTGGATGGGACCGCGGGAGGCATGAATGGGGAGAAGAGGGAATATACCCCCGAACAGCTAAGCGTCGTGAAGCGGATCCGGGCGTGCAAACCTACGGACTACTATGGGATCTTGGGCGTCAAAAAGGACTGCGAAGAGGCTGATATCAAGAAGGCTTATCGAAAGGTATACGTGTCGCTGGTCAGTGGGGGAGCGAGTTATTGAGATGAATTCTTAATAGCTCGCACTGGCTCTGCATCCTGACAAGAACGGGGCTCCGGGAGCGGACGAGGCTTTCAAGAGTGGGTCGCACAGGACTAGTTTCTCTTTGCCGTGCGTCCGACTCATCTAATCAATAGTGGTTTCGAAGGCGTTCCAAGTTCTATCAGGTTCGTCTCTCGCAGCTTTGATCTGTTCATGCCTCGACGCGACTCTCAGACTCACAAAAACGAGCCGCATTCGACCAGCATGGCTCTGACCCAGAATCACGATTCAGCGGCATGTCATCATCTGGTTTTTCACCCGGCTTCGCATCCTCGTCACCGTTCGGAGAGGGTGAGATGTCACCCGAAGAACTTTTCAACATGTTCTTTGGTGGAGGCATGGGGATGAATGGTGGTGGTTTCGGGGCTGGCCCATTCGGGGGACCCATGTTCACTGCAAGCTTTGGGTCTGGCGGATTCCGGACGACGCGCGTACATATGAACGGACGTCCCCAAGGAGCTGCGCCGGGTGGGGCGCCACAGGGACGGTCGGTATTTATGCAACTCCTCCCCCTCATCATCCTCTTCGCGTTCTCTTTCTTGTCGATACTCCCCGACTTGTTTGCGACGCCCGCGGTTCCGAACCCTCGGTTTCAATTTACGAGGACGCAAAGGTATGATCTCGAACGGCAGACGAACAATTTGCATATAAATTACTATGTCAATTCGCGCGAGTTTCAAGCACACCCGAAAATCGGCGCTGATGTTGCAGCGGGGCAATACAGTCGAGGGTCTGCACTGTTTCGCTTTGAATCCGAAGTCGAACAAGTGTATACACAAAGCCTATACTCGCGTTGCCAACAAGATATCAACGGACGGGAGAGACGGAAGGAGGCTGAAATTGGATTTTTTGGTATGGGGACGGACTGGGAGAAAGTGAAGAAGATCGAGGCGGAGATCTTTCCAAGTTGCGAGGAACTGAGACGACTTGGATTGCTCAAATAATTGCTGGATGCAGCACACATAGATTATGTTCATTCTCATCAATGAGTTAGTCGACCTTATCTGAAAGGAAACTAGTGATTGTTTAATTGCATCAACGCCACAAGAATGGAACTGAGAATGGGAACAATAAACCGTGTATTCTAGTGATGAATTTGTACAAGGCTCCAACGAGGACAACAATTATGCGGCTTGGCCTTGTGCTCTCTCCCGCTCGATTTTGAGGTAGTATTCCTCACGGCGTTGTACTGCAGAGGTTGAGCGTGGGTTAATATGGACATCTATGTGGTCGTACCTGCTTTGAGGTGGAAACCATACCTTGGGCGAGTGAGAAGGACAAGAAAAGGACACGCAAGAGGACGTACCAGTACGCGTAGCCCGCTCCGATACCGAGGCCGAGAGCGACTGAAATATCGCGCCAGAGACCTTTTCTGAGTCTTCCAGTGATGGGAGCGATGGGCATATTGTTTGTTTTTGATGCGGCGGTACAAGTCGGGAGAAGACAAGGCTTGTGTTTTGTTAGTGTCAGCGGTGTGAACCAAACAAAGGCACAACAAATGGGCAGGCGAAGGACGAAGGACTCACTGACTTTGCGAGGGGCGTCAGAACAAGTGTTGTCCTCCACTACGAAAGTATTAAAAAAAAGCTAGACAGACATCGCGCACAGACCCACTCAATCCCTCATCATGGACATCGATCCCTCAGGCTCAGGTGGCTGGCGTTTTGCTCAGTGTTTTGGCGACAAGGGCGAGGTGGAGGACATCACCGAAGGTGCGTTCCTCGCGCTCTCTCCTCTGATCCCTCATCCTCCTCCCCCGATTAGCCGACATCATATCCACCGTCGAGTTCGACTCTACCGGGAACTACCTTGCAACCGGCGACAAGGGTGGCCGTGTCGTCCTCTTTGAGCGAAACGAGTCGGTGAGTACCATCCTCCTGCTCCCTTGTGTGGCTGATTCACACTCGATTCACCTCACCCGACGCCTCATCGACCGACCACCGCGCAGAAAAAAGGCTGTGAATACAAGTTCTACACGGAATTTCAATCACATGAACCAGAATTCGATTACCTCAAGTCACTAGAAATCGAGGAAAAGATCAACAAGATCAAATGGTGCAAACGTCAAAACAATGCCCATTTCCTCTTGTCCACCAACGGTGCGTACCTCTCCCTTCTTGTTGTCCCTCCCAGTCAAGCTTCATTGGCCCTACTAGACAAAACAATCAAACTCTGGAAAGTATTCGAAAAGTCGCTGCGAGTAGTCTCAGAATCAAACCATTACGAGGGCCAGCGAGCCGTCACACCACCCAGTTCACGTCTACATCTCAAACTCCCGCGCATGATACAGCAGGATAACATCATTGCCGCCATTCCTCGGAAAGTCTACGCTAATGCCCATGCATACCACATCCACTCTATCTCCGTCAATTCAGACCAGGAGACCTATATTTCCGCAGACGACCTTCGCATCAATTTATGGAATCTTGGTATTAGCGATCAGAGTTTTAGTGTGTTCCGATCTCCCTGTTACAATCGTGTGACCACTCACATTGCTACGTCAGACATCGTAGACATCAAACCTGTCAACATGGAGGAACTTACAGAAGTCATCACCGCCGCCGAGTTCCACCCTCAACATTGCAACTTGTTCATGTACTCAAGTTCAAAGAGTAACATCAAACTCGCAGACATGCGCGACTCAGCCCTCTGTGATCGTCACGCAAAATGTGCGTCACTGTTCCTAGTTTCACGACTCCCTTCTCATCATATTGGGCAGGCTTCGAGGAGGAGGAGGATCCATCAGCACGCTCGTTCTTCTCCGAGATCATTTCCTCTATATCCGACGTCAAATTCAGTCACGACGGACGGTACATCTTATCGAGAGACTACTTGTCCCTGAAGATCTGGGACATCAACATGGAGTCGCGGCCGATCAAGACGATTCCCATACATGACCATCTCCGCGGGAAGCTTTGTGACCTGTACGAAAATGACTGCATTTTCGACAAATTTGAATGCAACTGGGGTGGTGATGATAAGTGAGTTTCCTCTTTGCCTTGCGTGGACAACATTTGATGTCCTCCACTTCACAGGCACGTCCTCACCGGATCGTACCACAACTTCTTCCGGATATTTGACACAGAGACAACCGGTGACGTTGTCCTGCAAGCTGACAAGTCTGCGTTTAAAGCAAAGAAGATGGGAGGACCGTTACCAAACAAGAACGGGCTAAAGAACGGTCGACCAGGCGGTCTGAGAGATGCAATGCAAATGGAAACGTTAGACTTTAACAAGAAAATTCTCCACGCGAGCTGGCATCCGAGGGAGAACACGATCGCTGTAGGTATCTTTCTTCATCACGCAGCTGCGAGGCTGACGTGGCGCAGATCGCTGCAACGAACAACCTGTTCCTATACAGCGCGGCATGAGTCGCCCCCGCCTCCATCGTTTCGGACACTCTAGTCGACGACAGACCCAGGACCCAAAAACACATGCATCATACACTCGTTTCAAGGCGACAATCTAATCACCCTTCTCTCCAACCAATCACGAAAGAGTACGATCCTCGAACTTTGACACGTGTCGCACGTCTTGCTTACGATCCATGTTTACAATACCCTTTACTCGCCACGTCACGTTATCTTGTTTAGTCCTCCCCCACGTATTTCTTGCATCTCATTGTGTTTTCTTGTGGTCCAAATGGGAAATCGTTGTTCTGGATTTGCTCGTTGTTCTCTCCGGTGTTTCCCTCCCTACTCCCTACATCGTTATATCGTCGTGTTTATAGGCAAAGGTTGCGAAACTGATCTGGCAGTAGTAGTCGTAGAAGGCAAGCGTGTTTAAAGGAAGGACAGAAGTAATCAAAGTACATGGCTTAGCGTAGCTCGGTCGTAGCTGTTGTATCATACTGGACGTTTCTTCATCTGCATCGTTCATCTGGTGTGATTCCGCCGTTCACATGAATCATTTCGACCGAGTCCGTGCAACAAGCCAAGTCCATTATCCAAGCAGCACCCAACTTTACCAACGACAGCAAGGAAAGATCGATTGCAACGACTCGGTCCACCCACGCGCTAATAATACCCCTGCCAACTCCTGACCTTGGAAAACCAAAACGGCCGCTCGTGCTTCAAAGCGAGCGGCACGACCTCTCCATCCTCGAGGTTCACCGACTCGTACGAGACAAGATCGAGCCTGTTCCATCGACCGAGCGGCTTGGAGCGCAGCGTGAGCAACATTTGAAAGTGGTACCGCGTCGGCTGGGGCACGGGGACGTGGGAGGAGAGGGCGGACGCGTGCCGCTCGACGAGGTTGCTGATGACGACGGTCGAGCCTTCGAGTCGCCAGTCCCCGATGTAGAATCCCTGTGATAAACGTGGATGGGTCAGTGAGGGACGTTTGGATGGGATCGAGGATACGAGACCTTCATACGCAATGAGGGCTTGAGGATGGGTATGACGAGTTCGGGCTGGTACTCCTCGTTGGCCAAGAGGGAGAGCACTTGGCCGTCAGGGAAGAACCGGCTGAGGAACGTTAGCGTTGGCAAGGGAGTACGGACAGTGCGACTACTCACAGATAGCGGTGGTATGTGATGAGGTGGGTGACCTATGCCATTGCATGAACGATACTGATTGGTGGACATAGTACAATGTGACCTACGTTAACCCAGGCATTCTCGCTGAGACCCCTCCGACTGTGAAGCGTGTCATTCGACAGATGGAGGGCATGACACGAGAAACTCACACATAATGGCATACGGCGATATATACGCCATCTAATCTCAATCTTGGATGTTCAATATATGTCTGACGATAGCTAGAACCATATCCATTGACTATCGTCTCCACTGTAACAGCCTCTGGAATTTGTGGGGGTTTATATGCCAAATATACAAAGTCCCTGTCGTAGGAGACTGTCAACTCTGTGTTCTGGAACATGTGACGACCATACCTCCACAATGATGAGTCGAGAGTAAGGAGGCGCGCCCTACGGCTCACAGCCGCGAAGCGCTCCAAAGTGGTGGTGTCGAGATTGCGCAGGATATACAAGAGCAACTCTTCCGGGATCATATTAATCGGCACACCTTCCCGGTCATCCTCTGGCTCAAATGTCAACCCCTCCGAGAAACTCCCCAGAAGTATGGACAGGACCCCGTTTGCGTGGAATGATGACTTGGCGTCAGCAGACCGTGTAGTACAGCTCTCTTTGGGCTCGATGCCATCGAATTTACCAGCTGATACCGTCTTCTTGTGTCCCGGAGTGGGGCCCAATTGTTGCAGCCTCTGTTCTTCCTTGAAGTATGCACGGTCGACGTCTGGATTGAGTCGAAATGCTTGACGATACAACCTGAGGGCTTCGTCCAAGTTACTTTCCTGTTCATGTTGAATAGCACTGCGGTATATTTCGACAGCACGCGCAATACTTCCGCTAAGAGGACTCTGACCGTGGGACGTATGTAAAGGCTTTTGCGAGGCGCCCTGAGAAACGGACCGCGCTACGGGAGGCTTCGGTTCGGAGTCGGAGGGAACAACGCGAAAAGATGCAAGAGACCGATGGTGTGTCTCGGAAGGAGGTACCTTGTGTTGCCCGCTACTGTGGCTGGGTTCCGCCGTAGCGTCATGTTGCTGGGCAAGCTCTGCCCGGCGCCGTCGGACCTCCTCTTTCCACTCTTCCCTGAACCGCCTAAGTTCGACAGAGTCTAGTTCTGTGCTCATTTAGTATGTAGTTATCCCGAACGATACGGCGCCACTAGTGGATGAAAATGAGCATTGAGCACTGAGCGTTCAGTGACACTGACCAATTGTAGCCCGAGCGCGTCTGATCGGTCCAGAATGTCGCTGACAAAGCCGCGATCAGTTGGTTATGATGGGATCCTCACGGTCGAGAGTTGAGTCCGACTGATAATCTTACATACAGCTGGTAACTCATTGTTGGATTGCCGTCCAGAGCTCCCTTTCCACAGGCAGTAGCATGTTATGATTCGTTCGTATAGCCCCGTATATTATTTTTGTGTCTTGTGTTATTTCCTTGTTACAAAGCATTATGTGGAGCGCTGTGACTTGTTCGCTTAGCGTAGATGATTCTGGCCCATCTGTTCCCCTGTTGATTTGCCTGCTTCTAGATGGCCGTAATCCCCTCGGATTTTCCTCGTTTTCCTGTTCCTACCGACTTCCTTCGCATGTCAGCCCAGACCGGATGTTCGGCGTTGCTTGGCATTTGAAAAATCTCCATATCGGCGCGCGATTTCATGCGATGTCCTGATGGGCCATCGATGAGTTACACAATCAATTCATCGCCCTCGTCGACATTGGACAATGAACGTTTTCTAAGGCGTTGAAACCACAGTTTATATGTCATGAATCCATTCACAGCCAATCACAGTCCATCAACCTGGTTAATACTAGTCGCGCAGAACCGTTGTCCAGGCCAGTGCGTCAGCGAACAGCAAAGCATAGTATTCGCTGCGAAACTTTACATAAATAGTTCTCTGCGGCGCGATGGATGTCACGGTGGACCATCATCTCCACAAAACAGCAACATAGCATGTACGTACTATGGCGGAGTGGCCTTGACGACATGGACGGGGCACGATGGGCACGGCGGACCGTTTTCACTATCAGGCCTCCGTCCTTGGGGATGATTGATGGATCCGAAACCAGTGGAATCTTTGGTAAGGCGCAACGGACATATATGAATCTCCCACTGCTTTGCAGAATTTAAAGGGAACAATAATGGTCGACCTCCCTCCGATTCAGGTTCGTTGCACATTACCGGTCGCTTTCTTGACGCGGTCTCTTCACTACATCCCATCATCACTACCGCTCCCTGCTGTATTAGCGACAGAGTTTACCCCGTCCGTTTGTCTCAACAAAACATGGTTAAATATGACTTGAATCCCCAAGACTTCAATCTCGCAGTGAGTGCTTTATGAAAGCCGTTGCATGTCTTGGTCTGAATTCTTTAGGTGTATCACATTGTTAAAGCCATTCCTCCGAGAAAGATCATTACACGTGGTTAGTATAGCGTGCTCATTGCAAGCCTGCTTTGCCAACCAAACACACTAGGGCATATTGCTAAACTTCTTGGCTTTCCCAACCAAGGGCGGAGGGTTCGACAAGGCAAGTGTGGCTCGTTGCAGTTTCCATGCCATCGTGACCAGTCACTGCAGCCCTCGAATTCATCTCGCATACGAGTGCGCGAGGTGCATGGCACCGGGTTATTTCCACGTCGGGCATCATTTCAGTTCACGGACCCAATGCTCAGCAGCGTTTGCTGGTAGCAGAGGGGATCGAAGTGACCACTGGAGTAATTGGAGAGTATAGAGTGAATGTGGAGAAGTGGGGTTGGTTCCCCGATGCGAAAGACATTATTTTTGATGAAGAAATGCTATCAGATGATGAGCAGGAGTGGGGTGCTTGACAGGAAGCATAATATTTACGAAAATGTACGAACCCCATCAAAACATCGACTGTATGGAGTCAGACACGAGAAGATGGTCTGCAGGGGACGAACAAATGATCTTGCCGTGTTGTTTAACGCCAATGCCCCATTAATTGCAAAATGCAAGGCGTAGATAATCACGGCGGCGAAGAAAGAAAGATGTCACAAGTTGACTGCTGACTAATACAAGTCACGACTCTTTCGTTTCGTCTCACTTGTACTTGTCACAGACCACCTTGAATGGCGCGGTCCATATCCTCTGCACACGTCTTGCCACAAAACCCAACCTTCATTGACTTCCCTGCATCAGACGGCGATGCGAACCAGTGGCCCACCAATACCACTCGCGTCGTCGACGGCGAGGGCCTTGTCAACTACATGCGTCCAGTCCCCATCGATGAGAGTCTCTCAATAAAGTGGAGGTGTGAAGTTGGAGCCAGTTTGGCACTCCAACTGAAAAAGCCTGGTATATTATCCAACTCCTCTTTGCCCTAATCCTCTGTTAACGCGCTTCTCCCAATGTGCGTCGCGCTAGTTGGCCCAACTTATGTCCTTCGTGACTGGCCCGCTGGTTATCAGATGTTTGATCACAACAAAGGCTCAGCAAACGCACCACGACATGACGCCTACCTTATTGGTCCGTCTTCCGTCGTCTCCCCTTTTCACGCTGTCCACTATAGCTCTCCGATGCAGGTTCACGCCATACCAAGCGATTCCGTTCCGTCCCCGAATTCATTCCCCATGCTCTCTGGCTACTCACAGACCCGAAACTCGATCGTTCCAACTGTAGCTGCAAATATTGCAACAGAAAACCCCAGCGCGAAATCACCGCATCCATGGGTCTGCTTCCTTCCAAGCGATCAACCCCGTTCTCTGCCCCTCCTGCACGTATTGCAATTGGGAAAGCCCCTGCCCCTGCCGCATCTGCGTCTGCGTCTGTATCAACTCGCACTGCTCGTGATCGATCGAAACCTTACGCTGCCATTCGTCGTGTACCCCGCCCCGTGAAGCAACCTCAGGGTCCGAAACAGAACATGCTCAGGGAGCGCAACGCTGATTTACGGTCTGCTTATGCCGAGGGTGTTCATCTCAGAAAATGGTATAGAGATGGGGAGTTGTTGTGGTGTGCTCTGCATCCTCCGATACCTGGACTTTCCGGTGATAACGACGCCATCTCCTTCTGGCCTGGCATAGTCGAAGAAGCCAGGATGAAAGCCGAAGCCATTAGGCATCAGCCCGAGGACGTCCCCCTCACTGGGGACAAGCCCGGCGATGGTTTAAGCACCACACAAAATGAAAACGGGTCGAATGCTGGAGATAAAGAAGTGCCTTGGACCGTCATCCAGACCCTCTCATACAAGATGAAGTTGCTAGGAATTCCTTATTCCTATTATATCCCCGCCGATCAGGTCCTTCCATACCAAGCACATGCACCGTCGGACGAGCTTATCCAGGCAATCCACCGTGTTCCCCTAGAGCAAATGAATACCGACACAGACACCTTCCGACCTACAGATAAATCCAGTTTTGTCGAAGCGGCTGCAGCTTATGCACTCGCCGTCCAAATTGCCGCCAATCTTGCTGGTTACTGGGCTCCGACAGATGACTGGGAATACAAATTCACCATTCCGCCGCCTTCTTCCACCTCCAGTATGCAGCCGCGTGTACAGCACGGGGCATCACTTGACTCGGTGATGAATGCTAGCATGGCATTCAACGCGACTCTCGCGAATGCCGCCAGCACTGCTGGACCCAGCAATCTACCCTCTTTTGCAGTCCACTTGCAGTCTGGCTCCATTTCTGCACCACCTTTCGCCCTCACCCAACCGGTAACGCAGACCCGTTATCAAGGGTTGTGGTGGGGAGCCGAGCGCATCTGGACTGACGAGCTTGTACGGCTCAAGTTGTCACGGTCGCAGATCGCACCCAAAGGAGCACAAAACGTTCTGCCGCCAGCTGGTCCATCGCGGAAGGCACTGGAATATACAAAGATGATCAATGCCGCACAAGGCGACGGTGAAGCTGTGGTGGGAGCCGAGAGTCGCGGCGTGTTTATGCGCATCGATGGGTTCTACGTCGTGGACTTGGCAAGACCCGATGGTACTACAGGAAACGAGTGCAGGGCTACGGGGATGCTTTACGAACTCGTGGATGAAGATTGGGAGGGTGATTTACCGAGGGAAGGTGCCAACGGCGATGTTGGTGGCAAAGGGAAGGGCAAGGCTGTTGAAGTACCTGCCACGTTGGAAAATGAAACGAATGGACAGGAAGTCAGCTCCCCCCCGACTATGGAAGGCAACGCTCCTGCCATCAATGGTACGAACTCGAAATCCAAGGAGCGTCCAGCTAATGAGCAACTTTCACACCCAATTCTTTCATCACCATTCTCACTCCCGCCCCCTCCGGAAGGATTCAAATTCCGTCCGATTCTCAGTCCTGGACACGAGGCCGTTCTGTCACTCAATTTGATCGCTGGGCGTTACTATCCTCGACTTCTCCGGCATCCCCTGCTCGATAGCTATGTTGAGAAGGCGCTCAATATCGAAGGTGGCCATTTAATAGAAACTAGCCAACTTTGGGCATTGGAGGGACTTGCACCTGGATACTACAACGCGATGGACCCAGTTCGCTGGCGGGTATGTCGTGTTACGATGGTCCGTGAGGCGGACAAGGAGGCACGTCAAGGGCTACAGGAGCACTGGCACGCGCGTGCTAGGGAGAGGGATGAGAAGAAGGCGCTAGAGATGGAGCATCTTTCTCCACAAGCAATGCCACCACCGCCGTTGGTAGTGGGTGAGCAGGCTGAAGCGATGGTGGTTGACGCGTAGAAATGTTGTAAATTTTCTGGTTGATTAATAAAAAGTATGTAGTTGGTTGCTATTGTGATGAAGGACTTGCCGTTATCGGGACCTTGTCGCGCTGTCAGTCTGTCACCACCGTGGACCCACCTCGCTCGCCGTTCCACACGTCGACCACGACGCACCCGCGAGCTCACCTGCCGTTCAGCACACCTGGCTCGTCTTCCAACCAACGACGAGCGAATCCGAGGATCCGTCGTGTCTCGTCTGGTTGCCGACTCCCACTCGATCACACAAAGGTACCTCTGACGCAGACCCGGCGGATCCTCATTCAACACCCATTCCTCCGTTTTTTTCTGGTTCGAACGATACCGAAACCGACAGACAGCATTGCTCGACGCCAATGGCTCTGCTCACTCCCACCACCACCAGTTCCACGCCTCTGACGCTATATCACTCGCTCGAGCCCTCTCCTGCCTTGGCCACAAGCGCCCTTAGTAGCGCGTCATCTTCCAGCGTCTCCCTGACGGCAGACGACGAAGGTAAGCACGGATCGCTCTGCAATTTGTCTGTCCCCGCCTCGAGGCACCTCGCGTCTTTTGGCAACTTACGTGAAATGATCTGCCATGCATCTCATTACAGAGAACGTCACGATCACCGCGAACCGCGCTTTGCCCCCAAGACGCAAAGGAAAACGGAAGAGTCAGGAGTGAGTCCCTGTTCCTCTGTGTCTTTCGAACGACATGGTCTGGTGGTCCCGGCTCAAGAAAGCCCTCTCTTTCAGGGACATTCGTTTGTTGGCCATCTCGACTCACATCACAGAGCTTTCCTATGCCGTGTCCGATGTCCAGACGCGCATATTCGGTTCGTTGCCTTGTCGTGGTGTGATCCCACACAGCGCTGACACCGTGCAGAGATACAAGAACTTCGACACAAGCCGCAGGCAGAGGGTGTAGACGCGAAAACCACGGCTGAGATTGATAATGCGATCATGAACATGAACGAACGCCTCGAATCCATCGAGCAAGGCATGAAAGACATCAACGAATCCATAACTCCTTTTCGACCCTCTGACGAGCCGCTCATTGACACTTCAGAACGTGCCGTCATGCTAAGAAAGCATGCCGCGCTACTATCGGAGTGGGATACGGTGCAACAGGAGACCGACGAACTCCAACAAGAACTCAAGGAGGACAAATGGATCACTGTATTTCGTACTGTCACCGAGCAAGCAGATGGAATGATGGCCAGCTTGGAAAAGGCTGTGAACCGATGTCAAGTATGTCGGCAGATGTATCTCCATTGAATGTGCTCATTCCCTCCAGGATTTTATATGGCAAGTGCACAAGAGATATGGTGAAAACATGTCGCGTGTATCGTTTGCTAGCTCTGTCCGCTCGGAGAAATCTCCGGTTAGCCTGGACGTGTTCAACAACTTGCTTGGGTCCTTCCTGGCCAAGAAGGCGTGAGTCTGCTTCGTGTCCTCTTGTTAGCGAATTTTGACCATTGTCTCAGACACTACGTGCCCGCTACCACCAAAGTTCTCGCAATCATGGACAATGGGGTAAAGAATCGGGTCACCAAGAACGGCGAGGCGTTGCGGCGGCACGCAGAGGCCGCGAAGCGATGGCGTGTTCTCCAAGAACGGATAGAACGCACTGAGAAGGAAATGGGTAAAGTGCGAGAGATCCTAACTCGCGCGGATCAAGCACCGAGCGAGACGGGCTCTTCCATATCTGCTCACACTGCCAATGCTTACCTTGGGACTCCTCCAAACGCAAACGGGAAGAACGGCCGCGCAAGCGCACTATCAAGGTCGATGTCACCTCTGAGAAAGCTTGCTAAAAAGTTTGTTGGCACTGTTAGATCACCTGCCACGCCCTCTGCTCTGTTGCCGGTGTCGAGAGAGCCATCTGGAGCACATCCATCCTCAGAGCCGGCAAGAAAGACTGTCCGAAAGCAACGTTCTTCGCTTTTCTCTGTCAATCAGCCAAAGGAAAAGGGACACAAACACAGCCACAGTTTGACGCCTAACTCCTCTCCGTCCAAGGAAACTCCAGAGTCGAACAAGATTACGATAAAGCCCAAGCTTCCCAAACAGCCGTGGAATTCTTCTACGAAAGTCGAGGATGAAGGCATGGCGACCATTAAACCCGCAACTCCGAAACGGCCAACCATGAAATCACTCGCTACCCCAGAGCATGCACCATTAGTCCCCATCACCCCACAGCGTAGCTTGTCTCGGAGTTCCAATGCTTCTTCAAGACCATGGTCTCCTGTTACTTCATCAATATCAACCGCCCCATCTTCCAACCCTTCGATCCCTCCATTTCCTTTACTCACGCCTGGTACAAGGCCACCCTCGCGTGCCCAAACTCCGGGTTTGGGAACAACGCCTCGGCCAAGACCCAGAACTCCGAGTGGGATTCCAGGCCCCGCGCTTCACTGGCGCTCCGTCTCTGCGAAGCAGCCAGGGGATGACTGCGACGAAGACGAATTCACGACGATTATGCAGCGCGCATTTTCACCAACTCTTACTCATTCCACTTCATCACCCGGTCCCAGCAACATGCGTGCACGCACACCGAGCGGTGTCCACGTTCTTCCTCCACGACCCCCGAGTCGATCCAAGATACCGCTTCCCAGCGTGCACGTATCTTCTGAATCGAGACCCTCATCCACCCTTTCATTCTACCGGCCGGAAAGCCCGCTGACAGGGCTTGGTAAGGGGTTTACGTCCAGAGCACAGACCCCCGAAGCGATGCTCAGGGCTCGAGCACAGCAGGTTCCGGTATACACCGGGCTTGGTGTACGCCCTACGGCTCGAGCGTCCATTGCGGGGGTCAAGGCACCACCCTCCAGTTACCGGGATGCGTCGATGACCCGCACGCCTTCCAGAGCTGTATCCCGTACGGGTGCATATACGCCGTCCCTCGATGGTCCTATCAATATCTACGTCCCAGGGAACCCCCAGGATCCGCTTGACACAGAGTTTGCAACCATCGTGAATGCGATCCCTCACGGGCTCCTCATTGAGCGCGTCGACCCGCCACTCAAGACAATACCAAAAGAAGGCGAAGAGATCAGGGCCTCGTATGCCTTTTCGAGTTCGCTCTCCAGAAAGGTTGTCACATGTCGGCTGACGACGCTGACGAGATCCGGGCGCACTGGCGGAGAGAACACGATGACCAAGAAAGTCATGTGTCGTGTTGGCGGGGGTGAGTGGCGCTCCGTGCCCGTCCGTGATATTGTGTTTCTAATACGTGGATATGCGGTATAGGTTGGCAGGATCTTCAGCTGTACATGCTCAACCGTCAAGCAGGCATGTAAACTTGCCGATGTCTTTCCATGTTTCAAATGGACATCTGGTACATACCGCAAGCTGCCCCCGCGAATAGTCATGGCTACCCGCTTTGTTTTCTCGTCGCGTACAGACATCCGAGTTTCCCCATCAGTGAAGTAACGACAATTCTTGCACGAACCTAGAAAGCATCCAAACAACAACCATATCAACCATGCACGTCCCTGTTCTTGTTGATTTTTTCTTTCTTTCGTGACGTTTGTAATTAGGATGACATCCTTTTTCTTTTTATTAAACGCGGGTCTTTTTTTTCACGATAACCTATTACTTTACTACTCTTTTTACTCGGTCGCCGAATCATGGCGACATTGTTTTCCGACTGCGTCACGAATCGCGATGCCGTTCTTGTCGAGTTTACCGTACCATGTCCATCGTCACTGTGTTGTGTTGTGTCGCGCTAGCTATGTTACTGGAAATTTATTTTGGCCTGCTTTCGTGCGACGACAACAATAATTAGGAGACGAAACAACGCAAGACACGGTCTAACTCGACGGCATCTTCAAACAAGACGTTTTCAGCCCGTCGCCGCTCCACTTGGCGACTTCGATCAAGAGCCCGCGCTTCTTGTCGATGGCGGCCGTCGAACGAAGCTCGTACAAGGTCGCTGTTACGTTTGCCGTCAAGAGAAGCACAAAAAAAAAAAAAGCGACGAGACACGTACATAAATTGAACAAGAACGGTTCTGCGACGACGACGGAGGAAGGCGATGTCTTGAGCGCTGCTTCGAGGAGATCGATGCCCTGTTTTCCCGCATCAGACGAGAGACGCGATGCGTCACGTCAGCAACAAGATCGATGACGGGGCAATGTCCACGTCGCCGCACCTCTTTGATTCTGCCTTGGGATAGGAGCGTGACGGCGAGGTTGTTTATTGCCTGCCAGCCAAAAGAAGAAAAAAGGCACGGCGAATGAGCGCATGAACATTCCCGCTTTCGTTCGCGCCCTCACCGTAAAGTTGCCTGGATCTTTGGAGACAATCTCCGAGAGCGCTTCTTCGGCGCGCGTCCAGTCGCCCGAGGCAGCGGCCAACAACGCGGCGTTCATGGCGAGAACGTCGGACCCGTTGGCGCTGTTCGCTGCGGCGGATGCAGCGATGGAAAAGTGTTTCTCTGCTTTCAGGAGGTTGCCAGACAGGAGGTAGACACGCGCGAGGGCCGAGTGGAGTTCCGGTGTCGGGGTCGAGTGGAAAGTGGGTACGGTGCGATGAGTGCAGAGCGGGGCGAGCAAGTTGATCGCTGCTTGGTAGTCCTAAGTGGCCCAAGTACCGTTAGAACCGAGGCCCACAAAAAAGTTGCGATGCCCACGTTCATCTCGATCATCTGACTCGCGAGAATCAGACAGACTCTCGCAATGCGTTCGAGCCACATCGAGAGATTAGCTTCGGCTGTAGCAAGAACCTCGTCCGGCTCCTCCTTGGCCTCCTCTCTGACCTCACCGTCGTTTTCTGTACTCTCTTCAGCATCTTCTCCACTCCCGTCCCCGTCATCATCTTCAGCGTCGTCCGCCCCATCGTCATCGTCCTCGCTTTCAGCCTGGCCCTCGCTCGCCTGTTCTGGTTCACTCGTAGGCTCCGTATCACCGTCCCCTTGAGCTTTATTCGTCTTGGAAATCTCCTTGCGCTGTACGACAATCCGGCCTTCCTCCCTCGCCCTCTCCTTGCATTGCCGTAAAATCCGACCGAGCGCATCGACATACCCCAACGGGTCACCCGACCAATAGTGGACGCGCGCATGGAACACCGTTAGCTCAAACGGGTGCACGAGCGAGGGCGGGAGCGAGGATGGCTTCTGGGAAGGCGTCCCGGGAAGTGGGGTGGGATTGCTCAAGCCGGAGGGAGAGAGGGGGGAATGTGCCGCAGGAGACGGGGAAGATGGAGGCAAGTGCGCTGAACCAGGGAACGTACCGGGCACGGCCGTAGCATGAACGGCATTAAGGACTGCGAACAAATTAGTGCATTCTGCAGACGCTTGATTCGTCAGACGGAGGCGAGCGAGCGAAGAAAGACGAAGGGACCAGAGCTTCGTAGTACGATTGAGTCTCTACTGGTGTGCAAGTCAAAGTTGCTCACGTCTAAAATCCTGCCCAAATCCTCGGGGTCACTTGCCACAATCCTATCACGCGCCATCTTTGCCAAGGCGCGCCATGAATTCGACATCTACCAAAACAAGCTATCAGATCAAGATCACAGCTTCACTTGCGGGTCAACTTGGTATCAAATGGCATGTGGCCGTGGTTGCTTTCACATTCCAAAGTACCTGGCTACACTGGGGGAATACAGCAGCGAAACAGACCGCCACCCTCTCATAAAGCGTGGGGTTGGTGATCGTACAGAAAATAAAAGGGAGAGAGAAATCAGGATGATGAAAGAACGTGTGCAGATTCGAGAAACGGAGCTATAATGAGAATGTGCATGGGACAGACGAAGACAAGAGGAAATCAATGTAAAAGTGCGGCGAATGGAAAAGATGGAGGAAACTTTGTGCAGGCAACTCACGACCATCTCATGGACGTCTCTACCTGCGTATTCTCCTGCCACGTCTCTGCGTGGCCTTTGTTCAGCGGGGACATACTTTGTTAAAAGAGCACTGAGGGGATCGGTCTGGAGAGACAAAGGATTAGCTCCGGGGCCTAACAACAAATGAGGTATGTACAAAAATCGCGGTCATGGTGGTACCGGATGGTCTGCTGTTGCCTCAAACGTGGAGATGATGGAGGGTAGAAATTTCTGCGCATATGAGACGAGAAGGTGGGGCGGAAGGGTGACCGCGAGGAGGCAGAACAGGGTGATCGCGAGGAACACCTGGGTAACCACCAAACCAAAGGATGTGAAAGTGGGAAAGTGGGGCGTACATTCGGAATGGGCAGGAACATGCTCGGTGCGGTGAGGCGCGGGATGTAAGCGGGTGCGGGACTTGCCGCTCTGGATCTTATCTGCTGGGCGGGCGATGCGATGCGCAATACTTGAGGGACTGGGGGTGGGGAACGCGGGGGGGAGGAGGTGATGGAGCGAGCAAGAGCGATGTCCTCATTGAGCGTGTCCGCCATATTCGGGACGACGACGACGTTGGAAGAGTCGCTATCCCGCATCTTTTCGGAGCTTTCGTCGGACTCTGAAACGGACTTTGTAGTAGATGACGCGAGTAGTGTTCCGGAAGTATCCGAAGATTCCCTGTCAAACTGTGGCTGTGACAGCGACAAAGAACTTTCGCCATCATCCACGGCTAGCAACGTCAAAATCGGGGTCCCCACTGTCGTCGTGGTAGAGCCCTCGGACTTGACCGATACCCGCGCGCTCACGTCGATGACGTCCGAGTAGTCCTGCGAGGATCTGTATGCCTCTCTCAGACTCCTATTCACCCCAGATGACCCCGCGCCTTGATAGCTCACGGGCTGTTTAAGGTGCGATTCAACCATGCGCCCCGAAGGCACCGTCAACATCGAAAAAAACCTGCGACGTTTCCCATCTTCGTTCCTGCCTTTGTAAAAGCTGAACTTCCTTGAACTGCTACGGGGACGGATGAACTTGGCGAATCGATTTCGCGACGTGCTGTGTCGCGTGGAAATGGAAGAGGCAGAAGAAGAGTCGTCTAGGTGTGAGATGGACTCTGCGCTCGAGTTGTCATAGCTCTCAAAAGTGCAATAGGTGTCCCGCTTGTGCTTCCCGGAAAACCTGCGTTTAACGTCGTGGACGAATTCCTTGACCTGTTCTTTGACGTGCATGACGGGAGTAGTGAAGAGTCGTTGATACAAAGGAAAAGTGAACGGGATACAGGTGTTTCTATTGATGAAGCCTCGACCGAGTCTAAAATAAAAGGATTAGAATGCGGCGTCAGATGATGATGAACTCCACCTACTTGGACAAAGAAGTAGATTCTGTCCACGTTGCGAGGGCGTGGAGTAAGACGTTAAACTCCCTGCCGCTTTACACGATGCAAGAGGGAACGTGGCGACCACCCGGGCGCTGTGAGTATCAAAGAAAAATGGGCATGAACCGCTGGGGGGAGATAGTGTACAGATGAAGAACTGCTTCAAGGGACAGAATGTTGATGAGAGATCTCGCAAGGGCGGGAGCCCATGTACACCCATCCTTTATAGAACTATTGAACGCTCTTATTCGGATCCTAGTCCTTCCTTTTTGGGTAACGATCCTGTCTATACTACAATGGCCGTCCAAAACGAGCAGCCAACTAGATGGGTCACACGACACAGGGGAGCGTATCAACTTGGGGCCCAAACACTTGGGAAGATCATGATGTAAATGTCGCTTATCGGACGACGGGCACAATAACACGCTGGGTGTGCGTGCACGAGACACTAAAAGACGGTTACCCACTGGTTTTTCGCTTCCCCGACTTGTTCCCACAACAACACAGCATTCTCCACGGAACATCAATACATTTAATAGGGAATAGATGTAACACAAACCTAGTTCCATAATTTATCTTGGCCCCGATGTCACGGCGTGTCAGTCCAAAATTTCTTTCACCACCTTGCTATGTCACAGTATCTTGGAGTAACTGGCCTATTGTCCAATGTAACAATACAGTCGACTCTGTAATAACTCATACGTCATTTAACCCATACTCTCCCATAACCCATACCCCAAGGGCCTTCCCGAAGAGTATGGGTTATTACAGAGTCGACCGTACATACACACCAGATATTCTCGCTTCATTAACGTATTTCTTATCAGATGACCCTTTCCGTAAACACGGCAATCCGGAATCGAACTCGCCCAGAACACTGCCATAGCGTCCGTGGAAAGCCGAACCTTTGTGTACTTGAATGTTGGGTCGGGAATTGGAGCGTCCCGAGCCGAGTGTCCGCTTATGCTACTGACAAGGCCCCCGGATTTGAAAGGCGAACAGAAAAAGTATCCTCCATGTGAGCCATTGTGTGGCGTACCTTTGATGACTATCTATGTATTGTGGCGCGCA
>JBBPJL010000282.1:0-21362 GCA_038088675.1 Xanthoconium separans | reverse complement strand
ATACTCGGAGGAAATCGCCGAGTGACAATACAGCATCGTAGGGAGTAATCGGAAGACATCGGATGGAAACGGTTCCATCGTGAGGAGGAAATGAGTCCGTAGTGAAGAAGGAAAAGAAAAATAAACGTGCCACCACAAACTGTAACATTAACTTGCGCTTGTACCTTCAAGACTCCTCGTCGGTCTCGCACACCTGTGCTTGACCTCCTGAACGTTCGGACGGTACTACGCTGGGCCGGCTGGCTCACAGTACAAGGTTGTATTACTGCTCACTTCATCTCTCTCACTATCAAACGGTTGTGACTAACTTTGCTAGGGCATCAGCTCGCAGTAAGCATAACAGTAAGGTTATGCCTGGAACCCAGATGACAAGTATACGACTGGAAGGGCGCGCGAGGAATTGGCGGAGACTAGCTATGCTGTTTCTGATCTGAAACCAGTGGAGTGATAGGTGCGTGAAGTTTGAAAGTCTTGACAGGCCTAATGGTATGGTTTCGCAGGTAGTGGCCGATTTGATGAGATGAAGATGGGTAAGCTGATGGAAGACTTGAAGCTCGGATAAGTCGATCTCCTTCGTACCCGTCGGCGCGAGTGGCGCAATGGACAAAGACTTCAGCTTTTGCAAGTTCGTGAGTGACTGGAAGAGGAGGTTGTCTTTGGGGTGGGCGGTAATCTCAAAGGAGAAACGTATGGTGAGCGTGGTGATATCGCAGCACTTAGAAATGATATCTGCAGCTTGGACGGCGTCAACAAATTGCCCTATGTACAATTGTCGGACATTGCTAGGCCTGCCCCACATAAGCATAAAGTCGACAAATCTAGCGGCCATATCTGTGTCTGTGAGGCGCACCCTAGGGTACAAATGAGGCAGCAGCCTTCAAGTGAAGGGTGAGTGAATGCGTGTCTCTAGGATACACTAAAATCGGCTCACGACTTATAGAAACTCTTCGACACAAATGCGTAGCGGTTATGAACGTCAGTTTCATCTTTGAGCATCAGGGCAATTTCACGTTGGAGCTCGACCGGGAGACGGGGGAATTGGAGGCACATGACAAAGAAGGAAGGATTGGTCACGACCGCTGGCAGGAAATACAACGTGCGTCTTGCCGTTAGCAGACTCGACATGGCGTACTTATAATATTTGCTTGATCTGCTCTGGCTGACCTGATGGTATAGGCGCAATGCACTCCCCAATCTAGTCCCCCTCGGCCAACTCGACTAACCTCGAAGGACCATTATCCAAACTCGGTAATGCCCTAACCGTAGCATACAATGTAGGCGCTGCTTTGTGCCGATGTTACCGGTTAACCTGACTTTCCTCTCTAAGTCCCGGTGAAAAGGGCAAGGGCCTTTCTCGGCAATTACCCGGCGGCAAGCCCTCCCAGAGCCCTTTTTTATCTTTTTTCGTAGATGAGTCCCTCTCCATAGGTTATCCGACCACAGCCCTCCTCCCGAGGCTTCCAACCCTTCATTTTTTTCTCTTTTTGAAGCCGGATCCTACAAACTGTCCGGATGTTGGTCATCCCGAACTCTTTTTTTTTTTTTTGCTGATGTGGATCCTCGTCTAATGCAAATGGGTAAGTGTCTCGCATCAGAGGCTTTGTTGAGTGACTAACTAGCAGTTACCATAGTGACTCAGCACTGATTTAAGGACGCGCAACCTCTCATGTAGCGGAAC
Organism: Xanthoconium separans; assembly: GCA_038088675.1. NCBI lineage: Eukaryota > Fungi > Basidiomycota > Agaricomycetes > Boletales > Boletaceae > Xanthoconium > Xanthoconium separans. The sequence goes on along the minus strand of JBBPJL010000282.1, from coordinate 19,684 downwards.
TCATGACTTCTTCATCAATTGCGAACATGTCTCACACTGATCCAGATAGTGTCGCCGTAGGCGGAGGTGCTGCTTGCTCCACCGCGCAGCAATTGCCGACGACGCATGGTCAACAAGGTGGCCCGCCGCGCCCATTGGAGAACGGGATGCAAAGAATGACGAACCGGTGAGCACCGTTCAAACACACCTTAGATGTGTGCTCACTGCAGTCCACGTGTACCAGACCCTGGCGCCAACAGGGTAGGGCCATCAGGAGATTGGTGACTCTTTCCGACAACATCCAGGATCTAGTTGACGAGGCAGCTCGACAACAATCCTCGGGAAGGACAGGTCAGCAGTGTACAACCCGGTCGGCCTTACCATTTATATGCTGCTCAGCGGGCAACGGACTGACATGACACGTAGAGAGCAATGGCTACTTCAAGCTTACAACCATTTAGTTGATCGCTTGCCCCAGTTCAAGCAATGGATTACAAATCCTGCTAATATTAGTACAGTGGACGCCATTATCAGACAGGTGAGTCGCCGTTGATCTTACAAGCGTGCAGTCAGCTGATCGCAATACTAAGCTCTCCGACGGAGCCGACGCCGCACGAGGAGATGACGCTGCTCTCCTCAAAACCAGAGTGGTGTCGTGGTTGACCGAAAAGGATCCCCCTCAGCCTCGCCTTTTCCCTTCTGACAAGGCTGGTCGTGGCTTTCATAACAATAGCACGGCTCGCCTCATCTGCCCTGTCGATTATGACTGGGATGAAGCCGAGTAAGTGTATCGCGTATACATATCATCATTGTCTGAGTGAATTAACCCCACGAACTAGACATTGTGCTAAGATACGAGAATGGCACCCGAAATACCTTGTAATGGCAAGCATGTGGCCGCGATTCCTCTACGAGGGTCACGCATATGATCCAGATGACCCTGCGAAAGGACTGTTCAAGGGACCCATGCTTGTTCGGGTGAGTATATCTGTGCACATTGATGTTCCCCCAGCTGACTCGATGTACGACAGGCTTTTAAAGCCATTTTCACATCCCCAAGTTCTGCCAATGAAGAAGGTCCGGCCGTTTCCAACAAACGGCGCCAGGGCGAAAGGCGCACCCGGTCGAGTGTAGCTCGCCTGGTTGCGATGAAATCAGTTGAACCAAGGGCGATTGCATACACGGCAGTGCAGGTGAGATTCACAGTACCATGGAGGCAAGGAGCACTTTTCTAACAATCTCAGCTTCGATTTGCGCTATCTAGTTGTGGCACGTGGAGGACTGTTGATGGCCTCTTCGACCATAATGTTTTTTACGAGAACATTGTTAGATGGTTTGAAGAGACGGAGTGTTTGGCAGACAAAACATTTGTCGACGACCTATTATTGTGGTGGAACCGGTAGAAATCTCTTTCTAGTCACGATATCCCAGCTCATTTTCACAACAGCACAATTTTCGGACTCGAGGCTGTCTTGGACTACACCTCTCAAGAGTCTGGCAATACTTCTGTGACAGCCTCCTTCAAGAAGCGTCGCATTGATGGGCTGGGGAGCATAGAGCAATGCAATGTACAAGAAGGGAGTGCCTAGGTAGTTACATGGAGTAATAATTCAATATGTTTGACGGGCATCATATTTGTGTGTGAGATAGTGAAAATGCAAGCAAATTTGGCAATGTAACGTTGTAACTGAATTCAGAAGGCAATAGAGTCTAATGGGAAAATATATCGCCAATAAACATACAAGATATTCTACTGTAGAACATACCTAAGCTTGAGATTTGTTGGCAGGCAAGCCCATCCAGCTGACGAAGACACTTTGCTTTCACCAAGAAATATATCTCCAACAATCTTACAATTTACTCTTCCGCTGGATATGGCCGACTTCGGGATTTGCTGATCGGTAAACAGACACAGTTGTTGAGTATGCTTATGTCTCACCGAGAAACATATTTCCCACCATATTATGCAATTTATTGTTCTGCAATGATTGCATGGCAGACATCAATTAATACTTGGGAGTATTGTGAGATCACTGACTAGCTACAATCACTGGCAAACAAATGCCAATCCACTACCATGCCAGACCAAGTTTCCCGGTCCATGGCCGTTCGACTTCTTTTGGCTACTGTTGTCTAAGCTATATATCTGATGCTATGTACCTATCTCTATGAAAATGACTCATCACAGTCGTCATTGGACAAATGGCAAACTTCATACAAGCAGAAGGAAGGAAACACAAGAAGGTTTTTATTGTCTACTTGGACATATAATATATGACTTCCCAATTGTGTTTACCTTTATAATGTAGTTATCTTTTGTCCGGCGATGGCAAATATATCAATTGCTGACAAAGACGGCAAAAATATGGTGAAATTATACTTTTGGCAAATTAACACCTGTACGGCGCAAATTGTCCTTCGTGCATACCTTTATAATCCATTATACAATTTATACAGATGAGGTACTATATAAGGGGTATATAACATATCCGTGTTTCGTGTGATGACTGGAATTCGAGAGGTACTTCAGTAAGATTCCATTTGATTCAAGGACGGTGAATGGATCGGCAAGATTTATCCAACAAATTTGAGTGGGTCATTTAGGTGACTTCCTGTAAGGGATTTTCTGAAAATTGACAGAATCCCTTTTCATTGTGCTGTCACGGTCTCGTGGCACCATCTGTCTCGTCCAATGGCTTGCGAGAGACCACTTCACCTCCAACTCAAATAACACCAACAGCGAGTCACACACAGTATTCTACTCACCTATCCAATTGAGCGAGTCCATTGTCGAGTCCATTGGGAATTTTGGGAGCTGTGTAGGGAAGGGGTAATGGTGGCACAGGCCACCATTTGTGAAATTTAGCACTCGCGTTACGGTCATCAGATTTGAAGAAATTTTATGGAGCCCGTGTGGTTACTTCGGCCCGAGGTACTCGGTGCAGCCTGCTTGCATTTTCCCCAATGGCAAGGGCGGACCCCAAGCGAGGCCTGTGGTCAGGCAAGGTCTATATGCATTTGCCATCTCCGATCTGTAGGAAAGGGCCCATGACTGAGAATAGATTGGATGAGCACGAAGATGTAGAAGGGGCCGGCGGAAGCTGCTGTGATGGCCCTCATAGATTAGGCAAGGAATGTACCCATGTGGTCGGTATGGCCCTTGCGTGATGGCAGTTGTCATGCCGATAGCATTCGTCGGGCCATCATAACGTTAGGGCCGAAGTAAGTGTCGCGGAGCAACGCCGGCATTGTACGGGCCTAAGGCTCCGGCGCAATGTCTATCATGACTACCGCGAGACGATCAAGGGGGCCCGCATTGTGTCGGGGGTCACAACAGCTTAGAGGACGGGCCCGCACTATGTTGGTGGTGGCCATACCATGGGGATCAGGCGGGCCCATGTTAATTCGGCGGGAAGAACAACGTGAGGATCGGACAGGCCCGTGGTCAGTCGGCAGTAATTACAGCGTAGGGATTGAACGGGCGCAAGATATGGTGGCAGTAATAAGAACTCGAGGATCGGACGGGCCAGGGTTCAGTCGGCGGTAGTGACCGCATAGGGACTGCCGGGCCCGAGATGTGTCGGTGGTAGCAACAACATGAGAATCGAATGGGCCCGCGTGCAGGCGGCGGTAATTACTGCGTAGGAATTGAGCGGGCCAAAGGGATGTCGGCGGTAATAACAACGTGAGGATGGGATGGGCCCCGCACTGGTTGCTGGTGATCACACATGGGGATCGGGCGGGCCAATGTTCTGTAGGTGGAACTTATGGCTTAGTGAAGGGACGGGCCCGTGCTGTGTTGGCGGTGGTGACCACGCCGTGGGTGATGGGTGGGCCTAAATGATGTTGGGGGCAGTAACTCTGTAGGGATCGAATGGGCCGGCGGTAGGTCTGCAGTCGCAACAGCGTAAGAATCGAACGGGCCCATATTGTGTTCTTCGTGACTACATCGTGAGCTTCGAGCGGGCCCGTCATGAGGAGGGGATAACTATAGCATAGTGAAGGGACGGGCCCGCTGCGGGTTCGTGATGACCATACCGTAGGGATTGGATGGGCCGGCCGTAGGTCTGCAGTCGCACCAGCGTAGGAATCGAACGGGCCCATAGAGTGTTTGCCATAACACATCGTAAGCTTCGGGCGGGCCCATTGTGTGGAGGTCCTCCCTGCAGCGTAGCGAAGGGACGGGCCCGCTGCGGGTTCGTAATGACCATACCGTAGGGAGTGGGCGGGCCCGCCTGAAGCCAGGGGTAGTTACACCGTAGGGATCGAATGGGCCGGCGGCAGGTCTGCAGTCACAACAGCGTAATGATCGAACGGGCCTATATTGTATTCGTCCTGACTACATCGTGAGTTTCGGGTGGGCCCATTATTTGGAGGTGACCAGCATGGCGTAGTGAAGGGATGGGCCCCCTGTGGGTTGGTTATAACCATACTGTGGGGAGTGAGCGGGCCCACGTGACAGCGGCGGTCTTGAGGCTCGGGCAGGCCCACATTGTGTTCGGGGTGCCTACAACATGAGGTTCGGGCGGGCCGACATGCGGAGGTGATAATTACAGTGTAGTGAGCGGACGGGCCCAGGTTGTGATGGCGTTGACAACCATGTGAGGATCGAATGGGCCTACCTTGTGTTCGCGGTGACTACAAGGTGAGGCTTGGGCGGGCCTATCATGTGCAGGTGGTGAGCAACAGCATAGTGAACGCACGGGCCCATTGTGTGTTGGTGGAGACCACGCCGTAGGGAGAGGGCGGGCCCTCGTGACCATGGCCGTCGTGAGGCTCGGGCAGCCCATCATGTGAATGTGATAGTCACAGCGTAGTGAGCACATGGGCCCAGTCGGTTCGTGATTACTACTCCGTTGGGATTGAATGGGCCCGCATTGTGTCAGCAGTCACTGCGTCGTGAGGTTTGGGCGGGCCCACGATGTGGATGTGATAGTAGTGAACACACAGGCCCACTTTGTGTTTGTGATAACTACACCGTGGGGAGTGGGTGGGCCCACGTGAGGTCGGCGGTGATACTACCTAGGGACCGCCAGGACCCACGTTATGTCGGCGATAGTTATTGCGGTAGGGTGTGAACGGGCCCGCACTGTTTTCGCGGGTGCCGCACAATAGGGAGCCGGCAGGCCTGCACTAAGCCCCCGGCGATTACAGGGCATGGATCGAACGGGCCTGCCGTATGTCGGCGATAACCGCAACATGAGGATCTGATCGGCCCGCTCGGTTTGCATGGTCACCGCACCGTGGGGATCGGGTAGGACCAACGTTTGCACCTGGCAGACTCACCGTAGAGATCAGATGGGGCCATGCAATGTCCATAATGATTACCGAGGCGATCGTGCAGCCCTGTGCAGCTCGTGATTAAAGTGTAGTGATCGGATGGGCCCGCCCTGTTGTTGCATTCACCATACCATGGAGCTCGGATGGGCCGATATTGTGTAGAAGGTGACTTTGATCCTATGTTTCACACACTTCGGCGAATTTCGGGGAGGTCCATCCGGGCTGAAACATACAACATAAGCTCTGACATGTTTCACTTCGGCATTATATGGTTGCCATGCCCAAATATGAATGACGTCGGCAAGATCCTGTTTCATTTCACAACTTAAAGCTAGTCATTTTTTGGGAGAAGTGTACATCTCTGCCATTCGCTCACTTTCGGCCATGGCTCTCAATGAATACACTTCCGCGATTCAATCAGAGTGGGCTCTGGCCATGACAGACACGCTGGCCAACTATATGGTGTCGATGTTTCGGCAGCGGACATCATCGGCCGCCCAAATGGACACGAATCCAGTGCCACTTCCAAAGGTGTCTCTGGCAGTTCTCTGTGAAGCTGATCGAATGGTAAATGCACTAATATCGGCGAAGAAGAATACAAGTCAGCTCCTCTCCCCATTCTTCTGAATCGACTGTTCAACCAGACATTTAGTTTGCATTCCCGAAGTCGATATCATTCGACTTGCCGAAACAGTGCAAACGCGTCGGTCGACTCACATTCACAAGGCCGAAGCTGACCAGGAGCTGGCTAACACTGCGCCGATGAAGGCATGGCTTGAGCTCTACGAGCCGGCCCTTCTAACCGACCGGTCGGGCAACATTTTACTCTGGTACTTGCCAGGCGTCATAAGCCGACCAAACCAGGTGTGTACCACTTCTCCTCGGCTGAATCCATTACTGAATGAAGGCAGATGCTCATGTGGGAAAGGATGGAACTGCTTCGGGGTCCGTTGTTGAGTAGCATCTCCGACAGAGCCGAAGAAAACTGGAGGACATCACACCGATTCTTCAACATGGAAGCATCGCTGAAGGGTACTGTCAATCTTTCCCCTGCGTGGTTTCAACAAGGCAGACACGTAGGAATTCCTGTCTAAAATTCAATGAGCCGATATCAAGTGATCTTTTTGTTTTTTCAGGCCGGGTGTGCTCACCCGGAGGTCAGTGCAACATTAAAGGAGAATAGAGGCGATCATTCTGCGAGGTACTGGCTGAGGCAGTCGAAAGAGCACATGGCAATACTTTCGGCGGCGATGGCAGTAATGCACCCGGACATGTATGTGACAGGTCGTGAGGCCCTCGTTCAGCTCGGCCGATGGGCCGAAGCGGCAGGAGAAACCGATATTCTTGACGTCCTGAAGATATGGCCGTCCATTTACAGCGTGGCATCGGTCATGGTGAATCGGGCAAGTCCGCTACATTGGGACGTCAATGGACGGCCGCAATGGTTTGATTTACTGGTTTCCGTCGGTGACTATGAAGAATTGGACCTGGTGATAGCCTGTCTAGGTGTTCGGCTACGATATAATTCTGGAACGGCGGTGGCAATGTCGGGGCAACTCCTGCAGCATGGAGCTGGCTCGGTGGAGGGAAATCGGGGGGTTATCGCTCTATACATGCGAGATAATGTGCATGAACACCAGCACATTGCACGTTGCCATTTCATGGAGACTTCAAAGATTCCGGGTGAAAAGTAGACGTAGTTAGGTTTCACAAGCAATACAAGAGATTAACAATTCGGCACCGAATGTTAGACGCCCAATCTACCTAACGTCTGCAGTGTTAACCACAACTGCTTCATGGAGTGATTGATGTGAATCATCTCCCGATAATTTTCCGCTAACTCCATCAGGAGCCCTTCGGTAATGTCCTCTAATTCAAGTGGGGTTGTGGCTTGCTCGGGCCGGTTGTTTGATCCCACAGTGGATGGCCATTGGTCCTGCTGCCATCAATGTCGGAGAGCACAGGAGTGAACAACCACACACCTTGAAAAAGTCGCGTGCTTCCTCAGCCATTCCGTCAATGTATGGCAGTATTTTGCGCTTGGATGTATAGTCAACTATGTCTTTGTACCACCAAGGGTCTTTGAAGCCGAATGGCTGTTCGGCTGGAACCGGCTCCCAGGTCGGCAGCACATTTCTGATTTTGCTGAACGCAGCATCAAGCCCGGGATGCATTTTGGCAAGGTCGGCATGCGTTTTGACCGCATTCGACTTGAGGTGAAGGATCTGGTATAAACAGTTCAGCGTCGGGGTTGGCTGAGTCCCCCCAAGGGCCGCATAATGTGCAAGTGTAAGTATAAAATGATCCTGGTAATCATTCATATTCATTCATGAAATGAGAGACACAAGTCAAGCTTACCCCATCAAAGGCGAGATTCTGCAGCCAATTCTTTGGCCATCTCTCGGGTGCCATTTCTCGCAGCTGACTCGTGGCGGCGTCTATGCGGCATGACAAGTAATACATGATAAGAATGATTTTATCGGTGCTGTGGGCTGGGGACGGCTGAGAAGTGGCCGACTGCATGTCCATGAAGGGAGAGTTAAGAACTGAACTACCTCAGCTAACTGTTTATATAGCATGTAAAATTACGTAATAGGACTACTAGCTCGGCTCCGAGCCGGGCCATTGATCTTCTCCCATGTAACCCTGCAATGATCACGCAACCGACCATAAATTGCACTTTGCCTTGCAGCATAACAGGCAGGGCCAATCCATCTCTTGTTTTTGCTGTGAATTGCCCGATATTCCCAATCCTCTGACTTCTGGTTGAAGAAATTTGTGGTCCATTCAAATTCGGAGGTTAGTAATTCCACCTCTTCTTTCCACCGATCCTTTGTTGCTTTCGCTCGAAGCCAGTGAACTCGATAGACTGTATGCAATTAATGGGTTATTCTCCATAATGTGGCAAAATGGTTATTACCTACATTCTGACATCCAATCATTCGCTTCACTGTCTCTTGGTATGTCCAATGACCAAAACCAAGCTAGCCGATCATTTCTATGGCCTGATCCCTCCAGCATCATTGCTCTGGAAGTCACTTTCAGTTCTTCATTTTCCAGCGGTCTATACTTTTCAAGTATACCATCTTCCGCCCTGAGCCTTACCATAGCGTTTCGGCACTTGCGGTACACTGTGGCATGTCTGCGAATGACCATGTCGGCTGTATGGATTTTGCTCCACACCCGAGTTGATCTTGCTTGGCTTTTTGCATGGCGAACCTCTGTCCTGAAGAGGACCGACTTGCTCGCCAAGGCGAGGCGAATCTCATGCAGCGCGTCATTCGCCTGACCGATTCTTAGCTTCACCTCCAAGTCTACGAGGTGTGATATGCCGAGTTCATCGCATCTCTCCCTGCCTAGACTTGATGGCAAAGGTAGGCCAGTTTGATCTGGTCGGGATGGCTGTATGTCTTCCATGGCATCGTCCAAGGATTTCACTTCCTCGGCCTCCATATCATCGAACACCCATTCCTCATCATAGCCCACCCCAACATAAGCCGAAGCCTCAGCAAGGAATGCTGAAATGTCGGCACTAAGCCGATCTGCTCTCCTGGAGACCGCCAGCTTCTGACCTTCTTTTGCTCCTGGGGTGAGCTTTCGTAGCTCACTTGCCAATACAATTTGCCATTCCTCCAATTTTAGGCCTCGTGCTAGCCATGTTGCTGCACGACCTTGTGAAGTGTTGACAGCTTGTCCACCTCCAAGTAGCTGAAGCTCAACTCCTTCAATGGACGGTGCTTCATAACATATCAATTTATGGAGCAAGTGACTGTTGAATGACGCGTACCACGTTCCAGTTGGACCTCATAAATATCCATCGCTGGTGGGTCATCGATCCGAAGCTTCTGAGCATTCACCTCTTGCATCCCCCATCTTTCCCTTTGGTTGTTGGTCACGGTGGTATCAAGATCATTAAAAGCAGCTGTGGACACAGCCGACATCCGTCTGGCATTACGAAGCTTCCTGGCTAGTGATGATGTCATTTGTATCATTTTCATGAAATTGGAGTTGTTCATTTGAAAATCCAGAAGCTCCTGGCGATGTGGGGAAGACATTCCCCGAGTGGAGGGTGACACCACATTTAACACTGACCACAGAGTTTCAATGATTTCGCTATCCACCCACCCTGATCCCGGAATAAACAGAGGTGCATATCTTGCATAGCACTCAGTCCGATGACCGTGCACATGCCACATGCCGATGCCGGGTACAATGCGAAGACCTTCGGGGATGTTCACAAAGCTGCTGTTCCGAACTCGGGCCCGAAGTTTCTTCATATAGGCACAGTTAATATCGTAAAAGTTGATGATGTTGCCGATGTTGTCCATGTTGTATTTCAGAGAATTGGAGAAAGAATAATCCATATTGACTTGTCTGAACAAATCAATTTGTAGTGTGGGCACTCAATAGGAAGAAACACACCTTTCTCCTTTCTGGAAATCGACAACTGAATGAGGGACGAAACAGCCATGTCTGGCACATGCAGTTGCGCCAATACCGCTGGCCTCCAATTTTCCTCGGCTGGAATTCGCTTGATTGACTGCCCGATGGTTATTACAAGTGGAACGCTGTTTGCAATCTTCAGTCGGCCCTTGTTTTCTCCAATCCATTCGCACATACCTCTAAAGCATGATGAGTTGTCTGTAGATAGTCATGATATGGTCTTCGAGTGACCATATATGCGAGGCCATCCATCAGCCATATCTGATCCTCAGGGGCCTTGTCATTCATGTGCTCCGCCTTGAAGTTGCCATCCATAATAAAAGATCGAGCATATTTCCAGCTGAATTCAGACTACCTGAGAAACACAATATTGGCATGGAATAGACACCCACCTGCTCAACTCTTCTTGAGTTGGCTGACAGTTGACTCCAGGCTGAGGGCAGGCCGGGCAAAACAAGGTCAGCTCTCCACCTTTTGGCTCTCGGTTACGATGTCCGAAAGCATTCCACTTGAGCAATTTAAGAAATCTCCATATTCTTGCCACTCTAAGCAATTCTCTGTATCGGTTCTGGACAAGGTCAGTTAAATGATGCTGATTGGCCTGGATTGATGCCATACCGGAACCAGATGTGGAAATACATTAGATGTGATCCTCCGAAGCTTGCTATAATAATTTGAACCTGATGTCCCACATTCCAAGTTATCCCGAAGAAAGTCATCTAGTACATTGAACGTGAAGACAGTCCGAGGCTGATCAAGAGTTGCAGGGAGGAGCTTGTGTTGTAGGAGTTGTGTATATTCTTCCGGCACACTGGTGCACCGGCAAAAATTGACTGTTAGATAATGCACTCCCGAAGTATCAACAATGACCATGTAGTCATCGTGCTCGGGTTGCCGAAGATGGGAGGGTATGTATTCATCCTCTGAGTTGACCCAATCCTCTTCCGCCAGATGGGAAATAGGGTCTCGAGGTTCAAGACCTACTCTGGCAGGGCACGTCATGCCATCATGACCCAGGTTTAATTCAAACCCAGCCTGAAGGTGATTTGTTGGCTTAGGTGGATCAGATACCACACAACCTCATACTCACAAGATGTAAGGAAGAGTCTTCAAAGAATGACCCTGTCCACTGCAAAATCCTATGTAACGGATGCAGCGCATGTTGGTTCCGTATACAAGAGGTGCAAAACAAAGGTGCGCCGAAGCAGTCGGAGCACCGATACACTCCATCTCGGGCACAAAAGGCGCATTGCCTCAGGTTTGGAGGGGCTTCCATTTCCAACAGAATTGTCAAGAATTCGCTCTTTTTATCCCACCATTCTCGTAGATAGTCATTTGTTGTCTTTGAAAATGCAATCAAGGATGAATGATCGAGACTGATAAAGGATACATAGATATGCTTACCTTCGTCTGCTGCAACCTCATCGGTCTAATGTCGGACATGTCGACATAGGCATCCAAGTCTGGAAATGGCTCATCCGAGGCCTGTGATGCTAACTGGAGAGGTTTCAAAGGCGATGATGAAACCATACGAGGCTTGGCTGGAGAGGCTTCCCCGCTACTGGGAATATCAGTGCTGGGTGGCACAGTCTTCGTGACGGACTTTGACACCTCATCCAGTCTGATCATTTGGGCCTTCGGCCCTCTCGTTGTCTTCTTAGTTATCCATCCTACATGGGTCACCTTGCCAGGATTGATCTTTCTCTTGTCATGATTCTTCGGCATGCTGGCTCAGACAATGAATCTGACAGAATTAGAGACGCCACGGGATAACGAGGTGCGGGCCATGATAATTAATCAGTAAGGAGATAAATAAGCGATGTCAAATAATATGAAGCCCAGAGTCACCTATGGCCCGAGACACTGGTGCCGAAGTATGGTAATGAGATTGCCGGTCGTTATGCACTCCGATATTACTCTAAGCAATCGCCTAACTAATGCGGCTGCTGAAGCGAATATGCTGTACCTCAATCGGGCGCAGAACCGAAAAACAACCTGCGACAATTTTTGTTCGACACAACACCTTGCATTGCACAGAATCTCTGCAGCGCTACACTTGTGATCATGTCAGACACTGAGTCTGTTTACTACGCCGAAACCGAATACCAGCAGACCGAGTATGGAGACTCTGATGCCGACGTCGAGCAAGACATTGTGGAGAGCCAGTCCGTCCAGGAGCGAACCGATCATGCTAGTTGGTCACAATCTGAGGGAGAGCAGCAGGAAGAGCGCGGTGAAGATCCCGGGGAATTACCAGTGACCGAAGCTGCTTCTGCTTCTGCAGACCGCGAAAGGCCATCCCAAGATGATGGCAATACCGCTGTATCGAATGGTAAGCCTTTACCAACCAGAGACATCTGAGGATGACGGTGACTCAGCTGATTTAGCCGTAGAGCCTGCCAAGGCAGAGGCCGATGAGGACGCCGGCCCGTCCGTTGTCCAGGCAACCAGCAACCACAGCAAACTCCCCGAGGACGCACTCAAAGTATTGCGTGAAAGATGGGCCGGGTGGAAAGGAGCTCGAAAGGTGGAAAGGAAGAAACACTGGAAGGCCATTGCAAAGGAGTTACGCGGCTTGCCGACACACCAGAGCTTGACGAAGGAAGAATGGATAGAGCGGTTAGCCGTAAGTGCAAACCAGGTGTCCATCAAGAAATACCTTGACGAACATTATCTAGACATATTTAGCATGGATGCATCAGCAAGCGAAAGTGAAGCGAGGCAAGGCTTTGCAGTTCGGCCAGCAATGGACGGCCCGGGCTGTTGTTCGAGAGAAGTACAAGGGGGACCTGAAGAGGAACATCGAGGATAAGCATGGAGCTTTGCCAGGATCCAACGAGATGCTCGGGTATTATCAACAGGAGCTCAACGAGTTCATTGAAGACATGTCTGAAGAACAATGGGCTGATGCTCAGCGAACAGCGCAAGCTTGGAATAATAAAGGACCGCCTGCAGAGGCCAAAGCAAGGTACAACTCTTACCACAACGAATATAGCATGAATATTAACATCGATATACAGGTTTGCGAGCAGCAAGGCCGAACCGATCGTAAGGAAATTCGTGCATGACATGTGGAAGAAAGGGGGAATACGAATGGTAATATTGTCGGGATTCAAGGGCGATAAAGGAGAGATTTTTGCTCACACGTGAGTGTGTTGTTATCGGAGTAGGTGAAATTCTGAGAAGGTGGCAGTCACAATTACAATCCCGACATAGCGAATGGGCCGGCCTTTGACCCGCCTGATGAGATGCAGGGTTACTTCGACCGATACCTGACAGAGTGCTTCGATCCTCCAAAGACACAGGATGGCAAAGCTCGGACCGAGGATGGTTCGGACGGTGATGACGGTGGCAAAGCCAAGCCGAAGAAGAAGAAGACTCAAAGGTTGGATCGGGATGAAGCAGTGAGAATGATTCTCCTACCTGACGGAACAATCTGGATTCCCGATGTCAAGAATGCTTCCCGCAAAGAGCTGCAGACCATGATCCGAGGTTTTCTGACTGCGCATTACCGTGTGTTATTTTCGGCTTTGTCACGAGTAACTTCATTTCGGTGCTCATATTGATGGAACAGGATTAGTGACGCTGAATGATAAGGTATCAGCTCCATTTAAAAAACTATCCTCGCTCCAGAAGAAGCTATTTGCCGACCGTCATTTGCCTCGGCGATTTGTTTTCCCAGATGATCCTAGTCACTTCAAGCAGGACAAGGCGCTTGCCTTCCTCGAATTCATTAGATTGAGACAAGAGCAGCATCCAGATGATGTGTTCGAATTTCGACAATGGATCAATCGGCAAGGAAAGTGTCAGCCGCCAGTAGAATTTCCTGAGGATGACAATCCGAAGAAATCAACTAGAGTTAGCAAGAGGAGATCGAGAAAGCCAAGGGTTCGAAGTGATTCACGAGGTGCCGATGACGACTCTGATGCAGAGGATGCTAGGCCGAAGAGCTCTTCGAGAGGGCAATCCAAGACCCGGAGGAGCAAGGGCAAGGCTGTTGCAATCACGGAGGAGGAGGTGACGGAAGGTAGTCGTGATTCGGATGGTATGGACAATGGAGTAGACCAGGCAGAGCCGAAATCAAGGGGTAGAAGTCGGGGCAGAAAGCCGAGGGTTCGAAGTCATTCGCGAGGTGGAAAGGGCGAGTCTGAGACAGAGGATGCTAGGCCGAAGAGCTCTTCGAGAGGACGATCCAAGACCCGGAGGAGCAAGGGCAAGGCTGCTGCGATCACGGAGGAGGAGCCGACGGAAAGTAGTCGTAATTCGGATGGTATGGACAGCGTTCATCACAGTGTTTCATTTCCGACGGTGACTTCAACATTCCAGCAGACTCTGGTAGGCCGCATTCTGAAAGTCCGAACCATGCTCGGGCCGATGAGAAAGGAAGCCAGGCAAGCTACCCAACCAAGATTCATACTTTGGCTAACATTCAATCTCTGTAGAATACCAGCCAAAGCGAAGCCTTTGAGGCTGAGGAATTAGCTCACTCTCGACAAAGCACTACCAAGGAGAAATTTGGTCCGCCGAGAGGGGTCCGGAAGAACAAGGGGAGCACGAAAAAGCGCCACACAACTTCTCACCACCCGTCAACCACTCCATCTCAGCCCACAGGAGGAGCACACGACAAAATCGTTCCCAATGCGAAAGCCGATCATCCAGAACCCAGCCGCAACCGACCCGATACTAATGTAGAACAGCCGGTTGGGGATAGAGAGTCGAATGGTAGCCAAGAGAGGGTTCGGGATGACGGCCGAAACTCTGGGATGGGCAGTATTACGAAAGACAAGTTTGGTCCACCCCGAGGTGTGCGAAAGAATAAGGGGAAAGGTAACCCAGCATGCGAGGCGAATGAAATGCACGATGCTTCTCAGAGAATCAGAACTGCCAAATATTCACCGCCGAGGAATGCAACTCTGGACCAAGGTGAGAGTCCCCCATTGTTGGTGCGGGAGTGAGCTCAATGGGCTTCGATGTTGTACCAGAGATCAGGCCCGACACTAATTTGCCAACCGAAACCGAGATTCGCCATGAAGGGAGTAAGGCTAGTAAGTGTTTCAATGTACCCCCAATGGACTGAGCAGTTTTTAAGTCCTATGACAGGTGATGTATCGGCAGGACAAGCTGAGACTACCGCACTGCTCCCAGCCCAACAGCGCAAAATGTCTGAATGCCCGAATGCGGAAGCTTGTCAGCAAGGCCCAAAGCAGACGTCTGAGCAAGGAGAATTTACTGGAATTACCCCATCAGTCATGCCGGTGAAGATAAAGAAGCCAGGGAAACGTGGTATGTTCTGACTCTTGGGATCAGATTGTTCATTGAGTAAACTCATATCAGAGGGCCCAGACGCTGACAGAGACAAAGGCTCTGAGGGGCCGAGGCAGATTAGCATTGTGACCAATGGAGGCAATACGACCGAGAAACCGAAGCAAGTCCCCCCCCCAACCGCTCAAGTCCATACCATTGCGCCATCCAACAACACAGCCCCCAAGATTGACCAGGCCCATACCACTGTGGCAACCGACAAGATTGCCCCCTCCGCTGCACGCAACCGAGCCGATGGACGCGAGGAACCCGAAAACGTCTTCC
Organism: Xanthoconium separans; assembly: GCA_038088675.1. Lineage (NCBI taxonomy): Eukaryota > Fungi > Basidiomycota > Agaricomycetes > Boletales > Boletaceae > Xanthoconium > Xanthoconium separans. The sequence continues at coordinate 4,396 of JBBPJL010000282.1, read as the reverse complement.
CTCCGATTAATCATGCCGACAGAACCAAGGGGCCTGATAAGGGTTCCCTGAAGACTAATCACACCGCGGACAGCACCGAGGGATGGAATGAGGTGGGTCCCTTGAGGAATGTATCTAGCTTCGGGCACGATTATGATCGCGTTACTTTCCAGACGCGGGCCGATGCGAAGGGTGGAAAGCCAAACAGTCGGCTTGATGACGCAAAGGCCAGGCCGAAGAAGCAGGATGCAGACGGTGCTGTACAGGCTCCATTGAGGATCAAAAAGCCCGGGAAACCCATCCAGAAGAGGACGGTGTCAGAGGATCGAACTGTCTCCTCACGTAGAACGAAGCCTCCCAGCGAAGGTTTGTGATTTCGGAACTTAATTAAATAGTTTCGTTGACTAAGCTCAAATTATACTAGTAGCCAAGGCCGACATCCACACTACTGACCACTCCTCCGGGTGTGATGAGTTAGAGGAGTTACCATTGGTCTATGGAGACACGCATGTCGGATCCTCACCGAAGCATGAGCCTCCAAAATATCAAGACACTCAGCATACTTCTTCGAAGGGAGTCCGACAACCCTTGAAGTCAGCCTTGAAGAAATCTACACCTTCGTCGGCCCCGGTTGAATCACAGAGAATAGTATCAGCATTACCGCAGTCATCCATTGATCGTTCCGATTTCAACCGACGACGAAAAGCTCCGGGACTCGTACACTCGGCCAATGAAGCTCCCTCCCCCCCACGCCAGAAATCAAGTACAGTGACATCCACCGACTCTCACAATCAGATTACAGGTAGGATTGCTTCGATCTGACAGCTTTCACAACAGATTCACATGGTTGTTCACAGAATGTGTCCGGTCAGAGGTGCAATATGACAGGAGTGAACCGACAACTCCCCGGAGGTCTGGAAGGGAGAGGCGAGCCCCCATTGCACCCGACGCGGACTACGAAGCCCATCGGAAGGGAACTTGGAAGCGACAAGCAAGCCGTGAGCCCATGACTCCGAGGAAAAAAAGTAAACCGTAAATCATGGGCCCACAAATCAACTCGATTCTAATAGACAATGTCGTTGGTATTTACAATAGTAGCAATGCAGCATGGTAGGCACTGCCGCGAATACATAGTTCATCAGATGTCGCCAGAGTCACCGTCCTTCATTTCGGCGTCATTTCCACCCACTCCCCCCATCTCACAGTCTTCATTTCGTCCCGCACTATTCGGGGGGCCTTGAATGACCAGAGCAATAAAATAGCCGGCAGAGGAGAACATGCGGCGCGGTCGAAAGCCTAACCAATCAGTGTGAGAGGGCAACGCGTTCGGTGGATCGTTGGCTGTTGTAGACCAAAGGGCAGAGTCACTCGGCGCCGGGGAATTTCGGGGCGATGGCGTTAAAGGCTTGTTGGGTGGTGGTGAAATACCAGGAGCAGGACCGACGTTGCCACGTGGGGTGGGAGAGGAGGGAGGACCTGTATAATTGTCAGCTGGCGGAGGGGTGACAGGCGCCACTTGTTTGGCAGGGATGTGCGCTGTGGAAAAAGGGAAACGGATATTGGTCGAGGGAGTAGAGTCTCCACCGATGAGTGGAAGTACTTGCGAAATCACTCCGGTGAACGTCTCGAGGGCTTGCTGACAAGAAGTCATTCGATCGTCTAAGGTTTTCAGCTGCTGTCCCATCGCTACTTGCTCCATGACCATGCGTTGCAGCTGGTCCTGAAATTGGGCAAAATCGGTGACCGTGATCGCCACCAAGTCCCCGCCAGGAGTGCTCGGCGTGCTTGGAGCAGGGGTTCCGGAAGTGGAGCGAGCCATTGGGATAACGTGGTGTCCACCTTTTCTCTTGTTTGTCGGTAAAATGATCGCATCTAACACTATTGACAGTGATAAGATATTTTCACATATAATTTACTCTGCTCACCTTGTTTGCGGCGCCCCCCGGTGTTAACTAGTACTGTGGACTTCGGCAATGGGCCTGCCGGCCTTGGTTTGACTGACAGATCACGCCGAGACCGTTTCGGCGGCGGTGAGCCAGCGTTCCTGTCATCCATTGCTGACCGAGACGCGGTGGGCGACGATTGAGTATTCGGACGTTGTTGCGTCGCCACGCCGCTTCCTGCAGGATCTTGAGGATGTGCGGAGGAGTCCCGAGTACGTGGCTTTGGTGGGGGCGGGCGTGATGGCGAACGCTGACGCTTCTTCACATACTGGCTGCACCGCACCTTGCTCTCATAGCATTGAGAGCAAGCACGCCCTTCAATAGGGATGCAAGTAATATTTCGCCGCGTACAGCGCTGACATGCTTCGCTGGCAGTGGATGGACCGGGAGAAGGAGGGGGCTGAGCGGTGGTGGGCGAATGTGACCGCCGAGCGGTTGACCGAGCGCGACTTTTTGCCCGAGTAGTTCGGCCTTGCAATACGGCGCGTTGTCTCGACCGACCGCACATTTCAGACTGAGAGTCGTAAGGAGGTTGTATTGCCGGGGAGGCTGGGCTTGCGGGAGGAGTAACGGAGCGAGGCCTCAACCGAGCTCGGCTTTTCGCACGTTGGCTCGGCTTTCTAGCTAGCTCTCGTTGCCGGGAACGACCTCTTGCTTCTTCTTTGGCAGGCGCCTTATCCCTGACGTCACCCTGATCTTTGGAAGCAGCTTCACCTTTCCCTTTGATATCGTGACTTTGTTTCCCAGAACCCTTGCGTTCCGAGGCAATCTTGTGACCGGCCAACTTCGGAGGACCAACTTTGAAAGGAGGGGTCTCGTTCTCAACGCACGCCTTTCCTTTGCCTTTATTGGTTGGCCGGTTAGACGTCACAGCTCCACCCGCAGCCTTGGATGGTGGTGGGTGTGATTTGGCGGATGGCGGGGGCGAAGGAGAGGTGGGAATTGCTTTGTCGTCAATGATTTTTCCTTTGCCTTTCTTGGACCGGCGGTCAGTAGGGCCTTCCGGGTCGTTAGAAGGCGCAGGCTTCGGGCTAGCCTCCGGCTCATTGGGCTGAGTTGCGTCGGTCGCAAGAGAGTGCGGACTGGCTAAGGATGACGAGGCAGGAGAAATGAGACTCGGCGACGATACGTGCGTTTGAGATTGGGGCATCACCGAAAATGAGATGCAGCTAGGTGACGGCGCTGTGAGGGAAGGGGGCGACAACGCATGAGGGCCTGAACAGGCAGGCGTGCTGGGTGGCGGGGTGGAACGACACTCTTGAAGCCATGGATGATCGGGGCGATCGTCGACATTGCCATCCATGATGGCCCTCCATGATGGCCATCGACTCTGACGTCGAGTGAGTTGAATGTCGAGGGAAATGAGGAACCGAGGTATGAAGAGACCGGGAATGATGACAGCTCTGAGGAGTTCCTACAGAAGGTTGAGAAGAACGAAGACACAGAAAGGGTACGAATACTCACCAATTGATCCTCAAGCAAAGTGATCGCTTCCCTCCACTGTTCCTGTAACTCCCTACCTGGAACGCGTGCCACAACATGAGTTCTGAAGATGGTTTTCACGGCCTCGGCGCATTCGTCGACTACGAGCTGAGAAAAATGAAATTCGTGTGACGACATCACGGAGGAGTAAATCTGGAATGGTCAGACGGGAAGTCGATAGTTGGTGGTGAGGTTGGTTGTTGGAGGTTATCCGATGCCACGAATCGGAGTTTTCGGGGCTTGCCGCGTTCGGCTGAGTTTCATTATTAACCGAGGTTACGCAAGTCTTACGCGTTACCTGTATAGTTGTCCTAGGTCCATGAAGAAACAAGTACGGTTTTCGGTTGCTGGTAAGTAATTGGATTGGTAGGTGTTTGAATGCGTAATTCTCTCTCAGCTCCTAGCTCCACAAGATATCCTGTTGCTGACCCGAACAAGATCTCCTTCGAGGCTGCCGTTAAAGTGGCTTCGGCGAAAGAAGGTACAGGTTCTTGAGTATCCCATAGCTCATTCACTTAATTGACTATCAGCTTGCATTGATGATTTTTTTCACAGTTCGGGACAAGATGCCATCCGATCCATTGAAGGTACGCCGTCGTTTCACGTCTGCAAGCGTATACCGAACCCCAAATATATACAGGCGACTTCAATACAATTGCTATCGACTGGAATCCACCGCGGTGAGCCGTTGCAGTTGTAAATTGTGATACCCGCAAGTTGAATGAATTCTCAGGACAGCCGAAACATTCGGCGCTCCAAGAAACGATGATATGGGACTGGATGATGTTTCCCTTCCCTCGCTCTCACAAGACACCCCAGCGTCACGGGAAAATACATCGTCGGTGACCTGCACGAAAAAGAAATTGTGCGGAATCATGACACTACCCAATATTCTGACACCCAGAGCGGTCAGAAAATCACTATACCACAACTAGGGATAGCCCACTATACCTAGTATTCCCCTCTAATTTTCCAGAATATTTGGCCCAGCC
>JBBPJL010000281.1:0-21385 GCA_038088675.1 Xanthoconium separans | reverse complement strand
AGTTCATCGAGGAACATCTAGCCTCAGGAAAGATAGAACCATCCAAATCCCCCCAAGCATCTCCTTTCTTCTTCGTCCAGAAGAAAGATGGAAAACTCCGTCCCTGTCAAGATTATCGATATCTCAACTCCCAGACAGTAAAGAACGCCTATCCACTACCACTCATAGGCGATCTTATCGATAAACTCAATGAATCGGAGTTATTCACCAAGATGGACGTACGATGGGGATATAACAACATTTGGATCAATCCTGCAGACAAATGGAAAGCCGCCTTCATGACGCCTTATGGGCTCTACCAACCAACGGTAATGTTCTTTGGGATGTGCAATTCTCCAGCCACCTTTCAAGCCTATATGAACGATACCTTTGCCGACATGATTGCCGAAGGATGGCTGGTCATCTACATGGACGATCTCCTCATCCATTCCAAAAACGATCCAAAGTTGCACGAGGAACGAACAAGAAGAGTACTAGCTCGAATGGAAGAACAGAAACTCTTCCTTAAACTAGAGAAATGCACCTTTGCGGTAAAAGAAGTTGAATATTTAGGCATGGTGGTAGGAAATGGAAAAGTCCAAATGGACAAAACCAAGGTAGACGCTATCCGAGATTGGAAACCCCCTCAATCCGTAACTGCGGTTCGGTCCTTCCTTGGATTCTGTAACTTCTATCAAAAGTTCATTCCCAGATTCTCCGATATTGCTCGTCCTCTCAACGACCTCACCCGGAAGACCACAAAATGGGAATGGACAGCCCTCCATCAAAAAGCCTTTGAAAGACTCCGGGATACCTTCTTACGCCGCCCTGTTCTCACTATGCCAGACACAGTGAAACCCTTTACCCTTATGACCGACGCTTCTCTCGTTGCCACCGGGGCTGTCCTAATGCAGAAGGACGGCAATGGTGACCTTCATCCATGTTCCTATCTGTCAAAAACCCTTTCAGAAGCAGAAAGGAACTATGACATTTACGATAGGGAACTTCTTGCTGTCATCCACGCCTTGGAAGAATGGAGACACTACCTCACTGGCACTGAACATGTGGTTACCGTTCTAACGGATCACAAAAACCTTACCTACTTTCGACAACCACAAAATCTATCTCGTCGCCATGCCAGATGGCAACTCTTCCTACAGGAATACAATCTGGCCTTCAAACACTGCCCCGGATCCCAAATGGGACCAGCGGACGCATTATCTTGACCAGAAGGAATTACTACTATGTCTGATAACACTGAAAAAGTACTCCTTCCGGAACAACTATTCATCCGAACGATTGATGCCAAATTACGTTCCAAGCTCCTCACCTCCACCCCATCGGATCCCCTTGTCCTGGAACGATTGAAGCTTCTCAGCACGGACCACGATAATGTCCTCCCTACCCGCTTCAACAACCCTATGGACTGGGCTTACACCGATGGGATCCTTTACTACAAAGGACGGACATACATACCGGACATCCTTCTTCGACGACGAATAGTGGAAGAATGTCACTCCTCCCACCTTAGCGGACACAACGGATACTTCCGCACCATTGCTTCCCTGGAAAAGGACTATTGGTGGCCCGGAATGACAACATTTGTCCGGAAATATATCTCTGGCTGCGCCATCTGTCAGGCAAACAAAGTTCAAACTCACCCTACTGCCCCTGCTCTTTCCCCCATTTCCTCTACTGCCACCCGACCGTTCCAACAGGTGTCCGTTGATCTCATCACCAGACTTCCACCCAGCAACGGCTTCAATTCTGTCATGGTTGTGGTAGACCATGGGCTTAGTAAGGGGGTAATTTTCGAACCTTGTACCAAAAACATTGATGCTGCTGGAGTGGCCAAATTATTTTTCTCTTCTGTCTTCAAACGCTTTGGACTACACGACAAAGTAATTTCAGATCGAGGACCTCAATTTGCTTCCGCCTTCGCTATTGAACTCGCCAGACTCCTCCAATACGATGTTGCCCTCTCCACCGCATACCACCCTCAGACCGACGGAGAAACAGAAAGGGTTAACCAGGAACTGGAAACATATCTACGGATCTTTTGCAACGGAGTTCCACAAAAATGGGCGGATCTCCTTACTACTGCCGAATACCACCATAACTCCGCACGTCACTCCGTCACCAAACAAACCCCGTTCTTCCTAATGATGGGATATGAACCCCGCTCTTACCCCCCCCTCGGGAAAACCTTCCTCCCTGCCCTTGAACAACGAATGACCTCTCTGGAAAAAGCCCGAGAAGAAGCCATCGCTGCGCATGACAAGGCCAGACAATACATGGCAGATCGGATCTCATCCAAGTTTTCCCCCTGGAAGACAGGACAAAAAGTCTGGCTGGATTCCAGAAATCTCAAATTACGATATCCCACTCGAAAACTTGCTCCTCAAAGGGAAGGACCTTTTGAGATCACACAAGTATTTTCCCCAATTTCTTATCGCCTCAAACTTCCTCCAACGTGGAAAATCCACGATGTATTCCACGCCTCCCTCCTGTCCTCGTATAAGGAAACGGAAGAACACGGAAAGAACTTCTTCCCTGAACCACCGGATATAATAGAAGGAGAAGAAGAATGGGAAGTCGAGAACATCCTGGCACACCGAGGGTCGCCCGCCCGACGATCGTATCTAATCAAATGGAAGGGTTATTCCACAGCAGAAAACACTTGGGAATCAACAAGGAACTTGCGGCACTCCGCAGAGCTAATTCAAGAATATTGGGACCGACAGGGAGATAAGAAGTAGCCAACCGGGACTACTACTGGGAATAGCTATAAGGCGCACCGTCTGGTGGCAGGCTTTCCCCCATCCCCAGCACTTCCACTGAAACATGTACACTACCGTCAATGACCTCCCCATCGACACCCCCCTTCGTCTCCACTGCTTTCCCCCTGAGCATCGCCGAATGGCCCTCAGCGCCCTCCTCGCCAACCCCGTCGTACACCGATTCCTCAAACGAGATGATGCTTTCGAGCATGGTGGCGCCCTTGATACCCTCATCGCTGTCGCCCAATCCCTCCATACTGTTAAGCGAGTCCATGAGATCTCTATGGGAGATGTACTCGAGCCCAACCCCGGGCATGTTCTCATGGACACCACCATCGCCGAAGCACAGCACTTCATCTACAACACTCTCCAACGCTTTGGGGTCATCACCACCCTCAACAAACTCCCCTACATCGTCGTCGCTCCCATCATCCGTTCCCTATTTAGATCTCTCCCACACCAGTACCAGCAGTTCTACCTCGATCTGTCGATCACCCCATGGGACAACCCACTCTGTACTTGGGACGCCGACAACTCCGTCAGAGAAGATCTCTCCACTGCCGCCTCTACCACCGCCACTCGAGATTCCTCTCCATTATCCTCGTCCTCTAAAGAAAACGATACCCCCATTCCTGTGCCAACCCCTAGTAATCCCCTCGAAGGAAGCTCAGACTCTCGGGGACCTCATCCGAGAATTTGCACCGGAGCTGATGGAAAGAGCCCCTTCGCTAATGGGGGACTCGTGGATCAAATCTTGGCCACAATCCCCTTTGCCCAGCGTCCCTCTCCCCCTCCAACCATTTCCCTCAGAGAAGCCGAAAAGCGCTACATTATCATTGGAGGATTGCAGTCTTTGGATGTCAAGGGGCAATGAGGAGAAAAAGGTAAAAAGGTGGCTTCGGTATCGCCCTCACCCGCCGGGTCCTTGGCCAATCCCATCAATGTCGACCGTACCCCTACCCCCCGCACCTCTGCATCTCCCTACAACCATCGCACCAGATGCTTTGTCTGTAGGGGCACGGACCATATACGACCAGACTGTCCCAAGTATACCTGTCCCGTCTGTCGCAAAACAGCGCCAGGACATGCGCAAAAAGATTGCCCCTTCACTACTTGCCTACGCTGCGGCCACCAAGGGCATATACCGGAATTCTGCTGGGAAAAGCCGTCGATTGAGGATACGTATGACCTCACCGACTACGAGGTCAACTGTGGAGACGATTAGCGAAGAAATGGAGGGATAGTCTCGAGGATGGAACCTCGAGCCATAAGGAGGGGCTAATGTTACGGTTTTACTTGTCGCTGCGTTTATTTTTCTTCTTTGTCATCTTTCGGACTCATTTCTCTCCTCACGATGGGACAGCCCCATCCGATGTCTTCCGAATAGTCATTACGATGCTGTACTGTCACTCGCCGACTTCCGCCGAGTATGACTTCTGTTCTATCCCGCTCGCTGCTGTTCTGCTCTTCCGGACAGCGGGATTCCATTTCTCTTCCGATTCCTCTTCGTCCATTCTGTTCCGACTTGCGGAACACTTACTTTTCCTATGGGACCCAATGGTCCGTGCTAGATCTCATATTGTATAAATACTCGAGCCTTGTATAGTAGAAACCCAATCTAGTTCTACGCAATCAATACTGCGATTACTGGAGTTCCACTCGCTCGAAGTCTCCTACTTCTCGCTTGTGTCTCTTCCCTTTTTCCTTTGCGAAGAACTAGGACTTCACGTCGTCACAAGAGGACCCTTTCTTAGGGTTGAGTGCAACATCGTCGACTTCGCTCTGCTTAAGTCGACGACTATCAAACAGAACACAGCTTACTCTTATTCCACTCTCTACGACTGAGTTAACTCCAGTCGTCACGGTAAGCATAACAAAAGAACTAGATTACTGATCAGGTCCTGTTCTTTAACAGAAGACCTAGCCCATCATATCGTGGTTTCGCGCTCCATCGTCTTCGCCAGAATCTCCACCAGCTGTGGATCTCCCATCGCCTTCTTCCTCGTCCGTTCCCAGACTCCCAGACCTCTGGAAGCTTCCTACTGCACATCCAGATTATCTCCCACTCCCTAGAAGACTTGCATCTCTTGAGGAGAAAGGAAACTACAGAAGAGCTCAAGAGAGAGTTTGGGAATCAAACCTAGCTGAAGGGAGACCAGGACATGCTCTTCCACCACGCCCCTTTATCCCCATTGGTGTTGTCCTACCAGAACCAACTCCTGAGCCTATTCAGGAACCTCAGGTTGAGGACGAAGACAGATTCGGATACATCGATTGGTCTTCACCCGCCTCTCCGGTATGACCCGAACGAATCCCTCTTCCTCCCGACCCGGAAACAGACTCCGAAGACGAAATGCCTGAATTAAAAGCTGGATTACCTGATGAGTTCTCCAGAAATGGTATCGATGCCAACTGGTGGCTCCACACCATGGATGCATATTTCTCCATCAACCCAAAGTACAACGATCAGGCCAAAATCGTCACTGCCCTGAACAGGATGAGTAAGGGCAAAGGAAGAACCTTCTCCGAAGGATACTACGAGCGACTGGCTAAAAAGCTGATCCCAGAAGAAGATCAAACCTGGGAAAAGTTCAAAGCCGACTTTCGGGGCATGATGTCCATTCACGATGAAACATCTTCGGCTAGGAGGAAACTCTATGCCATTCGCCAAGGACCCAATACTGAGGAAGCCTTCAACAAATTTGCTTTCAAGTTTAAACTCTTGGCAGCCCAATCCAGGATCATTGATCAATCCGCTCTCTGCGAAACCTTCAGTCGAGGAGTACACGATGACCTTATGCAGAAGGTCTTAGGTTCTAACGAAGAACCCCTTACTGTTGATGCATGGATCAAAGCGGCTGGGAAATTCGCCCGCCAAACTGAGCGCATCAGAGATATCCGAGGAAGAAAGCCCGGATTTGGAGGATATGGGTCTTCCTCCAGCAACAACCGAGATCCCAACGCCATGGATGTCGACTATATTCGACTATCCCCTGTAGAAAGAGCCAAACTCATGAGAGAAGGCAAATGCTTCATATGCAAGAAGCCGGGATGCTCCACCAGAAACCACAAGAATAACCAGAAAGGATCCGGAAACTGGAGATCCGGACCTCACTCCGACAAACCTTTACCACGCCCACCGGTACAAAACCGGGTCGTCGAAGACAAACCTGCAGAAAAAGAGGAAAAGAATGAGGCAATCAGGATGATAGAACAACTGGTTGCCAAGGGACACGGAGTAAAGGAAATGGCCGAATCTCTCCGGGAGATCTACTTGGAAGACCCGCCAACTTATCAAACCAAGGAAACTCCTACGGAAGGAATCAACCAGACCTGGACCACGCCCAAAAAAGGGGCAAAACTCTCGGAAGAAAGGGTAAAACAGCGACTCAAGGATTTTTAGACAGGCGTTGAGGACCGACTACTCGAACGCCTAGAACAAACCCCATTGTAACTACTATAGAGGAAAAGTCAATTTTAATACCTCTACAAGTATCTGCAATGGGGGGAGTTCAAGTCGGACAAACCACTGCCTTAATCGATTGCGGAGCAACGTCCTGCTTCATGGACGAAGCCTATGCACGAAGAAATCGATTCCCTTTCTTCCGACTCGCTGAACCCCGAGAAGCATACAACGCGGACGGAACCATAAACAGATCCGGAACCATCCGCTATCGCACCCGAATAACCATCTATATCCAAGGAGTCCCTCGAAACCAAGACTTCTTCATTGTACGATGCGGAAAACAAAACATGATCTTGGGAATGACCTGGCTTACCGAAGTCAATCCCCTCATCGATTGGTCTTCTGGAACTGTGGAAATAAATGGCGATCCTCATCTCCCTTCTCGACAACAACCAATACACCAAAGGTATCTGCTAAGAGCCATGGGGCTTGATATGGATGACCGCATCGAGCGACGCATCTACAAAAGAAAAGGACTAGGAGAATACCTCCCTAAGAAAGAGTGGATACGACGAACCACTCTCTCCACCCAACTTGCACAAGAAGCTGGAACGGTGAAAACCGAACTTCCTAAAGAGTACCAACGGTACAAAAAGGTTTTCGAGGAACCATCCAACGAACTCCCCCCTAAAAGAGCCTTCGATCACAAAATCGAACTCACAAAAGACTTCGTACCCAAAAGGGGGAAAGCGTACCAGTTAAACCTGGCAGAACAAGAGGCCTGTAAGAAGTTCATCGAGGAACATCTAGCCTCAGGAAAGATAGAACCATCCAAATCCCCCCAAGCATCCCCTTTCTTCTTCGTCCAGAAGAAAGATGGAAAACTCCGTCCCTGTCAAGATTACCGATACCTTAACTCCCAGACAGTGAAAAACGCCTACCCACTGCCACTCATAGGTGATCTTATCAATAAACTCAACGAATCGGAACTATTCACTAAAATGGACGTACGATGGGGATATAACAATATTCGAATCAATCCTGTGGACAAATGGAAAGCCGCTTTCATTACGCCTTATGGGCTCTACCAACCAACGGTGATGTTCTTTGGAATGTGCAATTCCCCAGCCACCTTCCAAGCCTACATGAACGACACCTTCGCCGACATGATCGCCGAAGGATGGCTGGTTATCTACATGGACGATCTCCTCATCCATTCCAAAAACGACCCAAAGTTGCACGAAGAACGAACAAGAAGAGTGCTAGCTCGAATGGAAGAACAGAAGCTCTTCCTCAAACTAGAAAAATGCGCCTTTGCGGCAAAAGAGGTCGAATATTTAGGCATGGTGGTAGGAAATGGAAAAGTCCAAATGGACAAAACCAAGGTAAACGCTATCCGAGATTGGAAACCCCCTCAGTCCGTAACGGCAGTTCGGTCCTTTCTTGGATTCTGCAACTTCTACCGAAAATTTATTCCCAGATTCTCCGATATTGCTCGACCACTCAACGACCTCACCCGGAAAACCACAAAATGGGAATGGACAGTCCTCCATCAAAAAGCCTTTGAACAACTCCGGGATACCTTCTTACGCCGCCCCGTTCTCACTATGCCAGATACGGCAAAACCCTTTACCCTTATGACCGATGCTTCTCTCGTTGCCACCGGAGCTGTCCTAATGCAGAAAGACAGCAATGGCGACCTTCACCCGTGTTCCTATCTGTCCAAAACCCTTTCGGAGGCGGAAAGGAATTACGACATCTATGATAGGGAACTTCTTGCTGTCATCCACGCCCTGGAAGAATGGAGACACTATCTCACTGGCACCGAACATGTGGTTACCGTTCTAACGGACCACAAAAACCTTACCTACTTTCGGCAACCACAAAATCTATCGCGCCGCCATGCCAGATGGCAACTTTTCCTACAAGAATACAATCTAACCTTCCAACACTGCCCTGGATCCCAAATGGGACCAGCGGATGCTTTATCTCGACCAGAAGGAATTACCACCATTTCTGATAACACTGAAAAAGTGCTCCTTCCGGAACAACTATTCATTCGAACAATTGACGCCGAATTGCGCTCCAAACTCCTCACTTCCACCCCATCGGATCCCCTCGTCTTAGAACGATTAAAGCTTCTCTGCACGGACCACGACAACGTCCTCCCTACCCGCTTCAACAACCCTATGGACTGGGCTTACACTGACGGGATCCTTTACTATAAAGGACGAGCATACATTCCGGACATCCTTCTTCGCCGACAATTAGTAGAGGAATGCCATTCCTCTCCACTTAGCGGACACAACGGTTATTTCCGCACCATCGCCTCCCTTGAAAAAGACTATTGGTGGCCTGGGATGACAACATTCATCCGTAAATACATTTCTGGCTGTGCCACCTGTCAGGCAAACAAGGTCCAGACTCACCCTACTATCCCCACCCTCTCTCCTATTGCTTCCACCGCGACCTGCCCGTTCCAGCAGGTGTCCGTTGATCTTATCACCGGGCTACCCACTAGTAATGGCTTCGATTCCGTTATGGTCATGGTAGACCATGGGCTTAGTAAGGGGGTGATTTTCGAACCTTGTACCAAAACTATTGATGCCGCTGGAGTGGCCAAATTATTTTTCTCTTCCGTCTTCAAGCGCTTTGGGCTACACGACAAAGTAATCTCGGATCGAGGACCTCAATTCGCTTCGGCCTTCGCCATCGAACTTGCCAGACTCCTCCAATACGACATAGCCCTCTCTACCGCATATCATCCTCAGACCGACGGAGAGACAGAACGAGTAAATCAAGAACTGGAAACTTATCTACGGATCTTTTGCGATGGAGTCCCACAGAAATGGGCAGATCTTCTTACTACTGCCGAATATCACCACAATTCGGCACGCCACTCCGTCACCAAACAAACTCCGTTTTTCCTAATGATGGGATACGAACCCCGCTCTTACCCGCCTCTCGGAAAAACTTTCCTCCCTGCCCTTGAACAACGAATGACCTCTCTGGAAAAAGCCCGAGAAGAAGCCATCGCCGCGCATGACAAAGCCAGACAATACATGGTGGATTGGATCTCGTCCAAATTTTCCCCCTGGAAAACAGGACAAAAAGTCTGGCTGGACTCCAGGAATCTCAAGCTAAGATACCCTACCCGAAAACTTGCTCCTCGAAAGGAAGGACCTTTCGAAATCACCCAAGTACTTTCCCCAATTTCTTACCGTCTCAAACTTCCCCCAACATGGAAAATCCACGATGTATTCCACACCTCCCTCCTATCCTCATATAAGGAAACAGAAGAACACGGAAAGAACTTCTTCCCAGAACCACCGGACATAATAGAAGGAGAAGAAGAATGGGAAGTTGAGAACATCTTGGCACACCGAGGCTCGCCCGCCCGACGATCGTATCTGGTCAAATGGAAAGGTTACTCTGCAGCAGAAAACACTTGGGAATCAACACGGAACCTGCGGCACTCCACAGAACTAATTCAGGAATACTGGGACCGACAGGGAGATAAGAGGTAGCCAATCGGGATCAATACTGGGAATAGCTATAAGGCGCACCGTCTGGTGGCAGGCTTTCCCTCATCCCCTTCAAATCCTCCGCACCAAGAAACATGTATGCCACCGTCAACGACCTCCCCATCGACACCCCCCTTCGTCTCCACTGCTTTCCCCCTGAGCATCGCCGAATGGCCCTCGGCGCCCTCCTCGCCAACCCCATGGTACACCGATACCTCAAACGAGACGATGCTTTCCAACATGGTGGCGCCCTTGATACCCTCATCGCTGTCGCCCAATCCCTCCATACCGTCAAACGAGTCCATGAAATCTCTATGGGAGATGTACTCGAGCCCAACCCAGGACATGTCCTCATGGACACCACTATCACCGAGGCCCAACACTTCGTTTACAACACCCTCCAACGCTTTGGAGTCATCACTGCCCTCAATAAACTCCCCTACATCGTCGTCGCCCCCGTCATCCGCTCCCTATTCAGGTCTCTCCCACACCAATACCAACAGTTCTACCTTGATCAATCGATCACCCCCTGGGACAATCCACTCTGCACCTGGGACGCCGACCAGTCCATCAGAGAAGATCTCTCCACTGCCGCCTCTACCACCACCACTTGAGATTCCTCTCCTCTATCCTTGTCCTCTAAAGAAAACGATACCCCCATTCCTGTGCCAACCCCTAGTAAATCCCTCGAAGGAAGCCCAGACTATCGGGGACCTAATCCGAGAGTTCGCACCGGAGCTGATGGAAAGAGCCCCTTCGCTAATGGGGGACTCGTGGATCAAATCTTGGCCACAATCCCCTTTGCCCAGCGTCCCTCTCCCCCTCCAACCGTTTCCCTCAGAGAGGCCCAAAAACGCTACATTATCATTGGAGGATTGCAGTCTTCGGATGTCAAGGGGCAACAAGGAGAAAAAGGTAAAAAGATGGCTTCGGTATCGCCCTCACCCGCCGGGTCCTCGACCAACCCCATTGATGTCGACCGCACCCCTACCCCCCGCACCTCCGCATCTCCCTACAACCATCGCACCAGATGCTTTGTCTGTAGGAGCACGGACCATCTACGACCAGACTGTCCCAAGTATACCTGCCCCGTCTGTCGCAAAACAGCGCCAGGACATGCGCAGAAAGATTGCCCCTTCACTACTTGCTTACGCTGCGGCCACCAAGGGCATATACCGGAATTCTGCTGGGAAAAGCCATCGATCGAGGATACGTACGACCTCACCAACTACGAGGTCAACTGTGGAGACGATTGATGAAACAACAGAGGAGTAGTCTCGAGGGTGGAACCTTGAGCCATAAAGAGGGGCTAATGTTATGGAATTCCATGATGCTGCGTTTGTTTCTTTTTCTTTGTCATCTTCGGACTCTTTTCTCTCCTCACGATGGGACAGTCCCCATCTGATGTCTTCCGATTACTCCCTACGATGCTGTATTGTCACTCGGCGACTTCCTCCGAGTATGACTTCCATTTCTTCCCGCTCGCTGCTCTTCCGCTCTTCCTGACAGCAGGACTCCGTTTCCTTTCCGATTCCACTTCGTCCATTCTGTTCCGACTCACGGAACACTCATATTTCCTATGGGACCCGATGGTCCGTGTTAGATTTCGCATCGTATAAATACTCGAGCCTTGTATAGTAGAAACCCAATCTAGTTCTACGCAAATCATACCGCGTTTACTGGAGTTCTCTTCGCTCGAAATCCCCTCTCCTCGCTCGGATCCCTTTCCCTTTTCTCCTGCGAAGAACTAGGACTTCGCGTTGTCACAAGAGGACCCTTTCATTAGGGTTGAGTACGACATCGTCGACTTCGCTTTGCTTAAGTCGACGACTATCAAACAGAACATTGCTCACTCTTGTTTCGCTCTCTACAACTGCGTTAACTCCAGTTGTCACGGTAAGCATAACAGCCTGTTTAAGAGAGAAGAGGGGGGAATGTATATCAAGGAATCTGTTGATAGTAGAAATGAGGCAGGAATCGGTGAGAAGTTCTGTGAGGTTGGTGATGTCCGTCTTGGTGGGTTCATCGGTATGTTTCAGAGCGAAGTAGGTGACATCAATGGGTTTAACTGGGGGGGTGGAGGAGTTGGAGATGAGGGTTGGGGAGCGAACATGAGAGTCGGTGGTGGCGGTAATCCAGCTGGTTTCAACAGAGGTGGATGTGGGAGAGGAGGGGCGAGAGGTAGGGGCAACAGAGGAGGTAAGGGTGATGGAAGAGATGGAGGAGATAGAGGTCATGGTTTATTTCGAAATGGAGCGGGTGGTGCATTTAGTGGTGGTTTGTGAAGAAGAGACAATGGGGGGAAAGACAGAGGGGTGCAGTCTTTTATAGTCGTTGAGGACGTCTTGGGCATGGGATAGATTCCTTTCTGATTCCCAAGAGTCTTCTTCAGCTGAATATCCTTTCCATCAGATCAGAAAGGAGCGGGAGGATGGAGTTCCATGGTGGCATAGAATTTTCTCAATTTCGTATTCTTCTTCACTGGATATTAAGTCAGGTGGTGGTGTTGGGAAGTTCGGACTGTGGATGTTGTTTTCACGATAGGGCGATAAGAGAGAAGCGTAGAAGACCGGATGGATCTTCCAAGTGGTGGGAAGGCGGAGTTGGTAAACCAAGGGGGATAAGACTTTGGTGATGGTGAAGGGTCCTTCCCATTTGGGAGAGAATTTGACATGGGTGAGTTGACGTTTCAGGTTCCTGGCTTCCAACCAGACCTTGTTGCCTTTGGAGAATGCTATAAATGAGCGGTGGTTCCGGGATGCCATGGCTTGACGGGCGAGGTCATGAACAGCAAGGGCTTCCTTGTGAGCCTCGTCAAGTTGACGGAGACGGGTTTCTACTGTGGGAATATTGGTCTCAGGGATCACTGAAGGAAGGGGACGGGGTTCATATCCCATCATGAGAAAGAACGGGGATTTGCCGGTGACAGAGTGAGGTTGGTGATTATGGGCAAATTCTGTGTGGGAGATCAAGTCAGACCATGAGGTGGGATTGCTTCCACAGAAGATCTGAAGGTAAGTCTCGACTTCCTGATTCACACATTCAGTTTCTCCATCAGTTTGGGGGTGGTAGGCGGTAGAGAGGGCGAGGTTGTATCCGAGGAGTTTTCCAAGTTCTCTAGCGAAGGTGGATGCAAATTGTGGTCTGTGGTCGGAGATGATTTTGTTGTAAAGTCCATAGCAGGTGTAGACTTTATGGAAGAAAAGAGTGGTGATGCCTTCGGCGGTGACGGTTTTCTTAGTAGGGCAGAGAATTACCCCCTTAGTAAGGCCTTGGTTGACCACGACCAAAAGAGAATCGAAGCCGGAAGAGAGGGGAAGATCTGTTGGAAGGGGTGAAGGGCAGAGGATTTAATGGGGGTGAGGGGGGGTACGGTGGGATGCGTGTTAGCTTTGTTCTGTTGGCACATGGCGCAACCTTCAACGTATTTGCAGACAAAGTGGGCAAGGCCCGGCCACCAGTATTCCGCGGAGACAAGTTGCTGGGTTTTGAGATAGCCTGGATGGCTGGCAGACTCATGGTCATGATGGGATTGGATGATGGAGCGGCGAAGGGATTCATTGGCAGGGATGTAGACATGGCCTTGCAAGGTAAGGATGCTGTTGTTGAAGTTCCAATCTGAGAGGTGGGATTGGAATGCTGGGGGAATGGTACCATCGAGAGATTGGAGCACAGAGAGGAGGATGGAATCAGACTCTCCTGCTTTGGCGAGGGATTTGGTAAGGGAAATATCGACGAGGTTCACGAACAGGGAAGTAGGAAGGAGGGTGGTTTGTTTGTTGTCAGTTTCATTGGGGCAGCAAGAGAGGGCATCGGGACTGGAAAGGAGCTTTCCAGGGACGTGGACCATTTTCAGGTCGAAGTCAGCGAGGTCCAATAACCACCAGGCTTGTTGGTGGTTAAGGTTTTGGGGTTGGCGGAAGTATATGAGGTTTTTGTTATGGTTTTACCTACGGCACATTTATTTATTTTTTCTATTTTGAACTGTTCCCATCCGATGTCTTTCTGACTTTCCCCGTATGGCAATGTATTGTCACTTGGCGATTCTCGCTGAGTATGACTCCCTTTTTCTTCCGCTTGCTGTTGTTCTGCTCTTCTGGACAGCAGAACCCTGTTCTCCTTCCGATTCTCTTTCATCCTAGACGTTCCGACTAGTGGAACATTTTACCTTTCCTATGGGACCTGATGGTCTGTGCTAATTTCCTTGCTGTATAAATACTCGAGCTTTGTAACTTGTAACTCCAATCTAGTTCTATGCAATCTATACCACGTGTAGCTGGAGTTCCACTAGCTCGAAGTCTCCTCTTCTCGCTCATGTCCCTCTTCCCCCCTTCATTGCAAAGAACTAGGACTTCATGTCATCACAAGAGAACCCTTTGGGTTGAGTGCGACACCAACGACTTTGCTCTGCTTAAGTTGCTGGCTATCAAACAGAGCATTGCTTACTCTTTGTTTCGCCCTCTACAGCTGAGTTAACTCCAGCTGTCATGGTAAGCGTAACAAAAGAACTAGATTCCTGACCAGGCCCTGTTTCTTAACAGAAGGCCTCGCCCATCATATTGTGGTTTTGCACTCCCTCGTCTTCCCCGGAACCCAGTGTGGATCCTTCCTCCTCCACACAAAGGTTACCAGACCTCTGGAAACTACCTGATGGACACCCAGATTATCTTCCCCTCCCTCAGAGACTTAGCTCTCTCGAAGAGAAAGCTACCTACGAAAGAGTAGCAGCACAAAACCTTGAGGAAGGAAGACCTACTCACACTCTTCCACCCTGACCCTTCATACCAGCCGCACTCGTAATCCCAGCAGCATACCCTGAGCCAGCTCCCCAACCAGTCTCTGAACCCATTGAAGAGGAAGAGGACAGATTCAGCCCCATCCATTGGTCCGCTCCAGCTTCCCCAGTCCGACCTGAGCAAGTTCCCCTTCCCCCTGACCCTGACTCTGACTCAGAAGATGAGATGCCCGAATTAAAGGCCGGACTACTCGATGAGTTCTCCAGTAACGGCATAGATGCCAACTGGTGGCTCCATGCTATGGATGTGTACTTCACCATCAATCTGAAGTACAATGACAAAGCAAAAATTGTCACTGCCCTGAATAGGATGAGTAAGGGCAAAGGAAGAACGTTCTCCAAAGGATACTATGAGCGCATGGCAAAAAAACTAATCCTGGAAACAGACCAAACCTGGGAGAAGTTCAAAGCCGACTTCAGAAGTATGATGTCTATCCATGATGAAGCATCTTCGGCAAGGAGGAAACTCTATGCCATCTGCCAAGGACCCAACACTGAAGAAGCGTATAACAAATTCGCTTCCGAATTCAAACTCTTGGCAGCTCAGTCTGGACTCATTAACCAATCTGCTCTATGCAAAACTTTCAGTCGGGGAGTTCACAATGACCTTATGGAGAAGGTCTTAGGTTCCAATGACCTTATGGAGAAGGTCTTAGGTTCCAATGACCTTATGGAGAAGGTCTTAGGTTCCAATGAAGAACCTCTCGCTGTCGATGCATGGATCAAAGCTGCTGGGAAATTCACCCACCAAAATGAGCACATCAGGGATATCTGAGGCAGGAGACCCGGATTTGGAGGATATGGAACCACCTCCACCCATAACCATGACCCCAACACTATGGACGTTGACTATATTTGACTCTCCCCTGTAGAGAGGGCCAAACTCATGAGAGAAGGCAAATGTTTCATATGTAAGAAGCCGGGGTGCTCCACCAGGAATCACAGAGATAACTGAAAAGGGTCCAGAAACTGGAGATCTGGATCCCACTCAGACAAACCATTACCACGCCCACCCGTACAAAACTGGGTTTTCGAAGACAAACCTGTGGAGAAGCAGGAAAAGAACGAGGCAATCAGGATGATAGAACAACTGGTCACAAAAGGACATGGAGTAAAAGAAATGGCCAAATCTCTCTGAGAGATCTACTTGGAAGATCCACCGGACTATCAAACCAAAGAAACCCTAATGGAAGGGATCAATCAGACCTGGACCACGCCGAAAAAGGGGGTCAAACTCTCTGAAGAAAGGGTAAAGCAGCGACTCAAGGATTTTTAGACAGGCGTCAAGAACCGACTACTCGAATGCCTAGAACAAACCCTGTTGTAACTACTGTAGAGGAAAAGTCTGTGAAAACTAAGTAGGGGCAGGAAGTGCCCAACTACACAGATTAGCTAAAGTACTAAAGTAACAAGTAAGATACTCACCTCAGCTGCTGCCCAAGAGGGTGGAAACGACTGAGGGGAGTCCTGGGAGAAAGGACAGACTTTATAGTGGGTTGGAGGCACGCTTGTATAGCCCCGACAGTATCCGACGCTAGAGTAAACGATAGAACATGAGGTATAATATGTACGGTGAGTCCGAGTGAGTCCGGTATGAGTCCGGTATGAGTCCGGGTATCTGGGTGTCAATCCGATCCGGTGTCCTACCGGATTGGATGGAAATGAGAGGTGGATAAGGATAGGATAAGGTCGGATTAAGTGATTGTAGATAGTAGAGCTTTAAACAGCTCTGATGAGTTGGTTTTGACAAAGTCAATTTTAATACCTCTACAAGTATCTGCAATGGGGGGAGTTCACATCGGACAAATCACTGCCTTGATTGATTGCGGAGCAACATCCTGTTTCATGGATGAAGCTTACACACGAAGAAACAGATTCCCCTTCTTCCGACTTGCTGAACCTCAAGAAGCATATAACACGGATGGAACCATTAACAGATCCGGGACTATCCGTTTTCGCACCCAAGTCACCATTTATATCCAGGGAGTTCCCTGAAATCAGGACTTTTTCATCCTACAATGTGGAAAGCAGAACATGATCCTGGGAATGACCTGGCTCACTGAAGTCAACCCTCTCATCGATTGGTCCTTGGGGATGGTAGAAATAAACAGCGACCCACACCTTCCCTCTTGATGACAGCCCATACACCAACGATACCTCCTAAGAGCCATGGAGTTTGACATAGATGATCGCATTGAGTGTCGCATCTACAAAAGAAAGGGACTAGAAGAGTACCTTCCAAAGAAAGAATGGATATGACGGACCACTCTTTCAACTCAACTTGCCCAGGAAGCAGGAACTAAGAAAAGCGAACTTCCTAAAGAATACGAACGATATAAAAGGGTCTTTGAGGAACCATCAAATGAATTACCCCCAAAAAGAGCCTTTGACCATAAGATAGAACTCACTAAGGACTTCATACCAAAAAGAGGAAAGGCCTACCAGCTAAACCCCGAGGAGCAGGAGGTCTGTAAGAAATTCATCGAAGAACACCTTGCCTCAGGAAAAATAGAACCATCCAAATCCCCACAAGTGTCGCCTTTCTTCTTCATCCAGAAGAAAGATGGGAAACTCCGCCCTTGCCAGGACTATCAATACCTAAACTCTCAGACTGTAAAGAACGCCTACCGACTTCCCCTAATAGGCGATCTGATCGACAAACTGAACAAATTGGAGTTATTCACCAAGATGGACGTGCGATGGGAATATAACAACATCTGGATTAACCCTGCGGATAAATGGAAAGCCGCATTCATCACCCCGTACGGACTCTATCAACCAATGGTAATGTTCTTCAGAATGTGCAATTTCCCTGCCACGTTCCAGACCTACATGAATGATACCTTCGCTGACATGATCACCGAAGGATGGTTAGTCATCTACATGGATGACCTCCTTATCCATTCCAAAAATGATCCAAAACTACATGAGGAACAGACTAAAAGGGTATTGGCCCGTATGGAGGAACAAAAACTGTTCCTCAAACTCAAAAAATGCACCTTTGCAGCCAAGGAAGTGGAATACCTCGGCATGGTGATAGGAAATGGTTGAGCCCAAATGGACAAAACCAAAGTGGATGCAATTAGGGACTAGAAACCCCCTCAATTGGTAACAGCGGTCCAATTGTTTCTTGGGTTTTGCAACTTCTATCGAAAGTTCATCCTGGGATTCTCAGACATCGCTCAACCGCTCAACGATCTGACATGTAAGACCATGAAATGGGAGTGGACAACCACCCACCAGAAAGCCTTCGAATAGCTCAGGGACACCTTCCTACAACAACCTGTCCTTACCATGCCAGACACCTCCAAACCATTCACCCTGATGACTGATGCTTCCCTTGTAGCAACCGGAGCAGTCCTCATGCAGAAAGATGGAAATGGAGACCTTCATCCATGCTCTTATCTGTCCAAAACCCTCTCTGAAGTGGAACGAAATTATGACATCTATGACAGGGAACTTCTCGTGGTCATCCACACCCTCAAAGAATGGAGGCACTACCTCACTGGCACGGAACATGTGGTCACCATCCTGGCCAATCACAAAAACCTCACCTACTTTCGACAGCCACAAAACCTCTCTCGCTGGCACGCCAGATGGCAACTCTTCCTCCAAGAATATAATCTTACTTTTAAACATTGTCCTGGATCCCAGATGGGACCAGCAGATGCACTATTGCAACCCAAAGGAGTCGCAACAGCTCCCGACAACACGGAGAAGATACTCCTTCTGGAACAGCTGTTTATCCGCACCATCAATGCTGAGCTAAGATCCAAACTCCTCGTGTCCACCCCATCAGACCCCCTTGTCCTTGAACGATTAAAACTTCTCAGCATGGACCACAATAACGTCCTGCTGACTTGGTACAATAATCCCACAGACTGGGCCTATGATGAGAACATCCTCTATTACAAAGGATGCACTTGTTACAGTCACAGTCCAATGGACTTAGTCATTTCTCTCTTTTCTCTTAAATTATCTTTCTCCTCTTATCGTATCGGACTGATCACTTACTGATCAACCCTTTCTGCTCTTCACTCGCACCTCATGGATGCTCCTTCTCTTTCATCCTTTCATTTATCTAGATTCAAGAGATCTTCCATCCTACCCACCGCCATGCGTGATGGGTATGTCTTCCATATTCTATGAGGCAGTACTTCCATTCTGCCACACCTCATGTCAGATGCACACATCAAGCATGTTTGCACTTCCATTCTTCTAGAACCTTCCATGGCTATGCGCCTCACAGACTCAGCATGTTATGCCTTGCCATTACCTCATGTATTTACTATGTATATCCATGTATCAGTTGAAACAACCAGCCTTTCACCACTTAAGGTGTAGCGCTTAGGTTATAACTTGTGGACAAAAGACAGAGGGGAGTATGATGTACTTTGGCTGGGAAAGACCAAGAGGACAAGACTGCCCTCTGGCTGATGGATTCATGGGGTTTATATACTACATGGGGGTTTGGCCATGTTTGGCCCTAATCTACCAATACGTGGATATACATAGTAAATACATGAGGTAACGGTGAGGCATAACATGCTGAGTCCATGAGGTGTATAGCCATGGAAGATTCTAGAAGAATGGAAGCGTGGACATGCCTGATGTGCGCGTCTGACATGAGGTGTGGCAGAATGGAAGTACTGCCTCATAGAATATGAAAGCCATACCCATCACGCATGGTGGTGGGTAGGATGGAAGATCTCTTGGATCTAGATAAATGAAAGGGTAAGATGTGTGTCCGTGAGCGCATGTGAAGAGCAGAAAGGAGTGATCAGTAAGTGATCAATCCAATACGATAAGATGAGAAAGACAAGATAAGAGAAAAGAAAGAAACGACTAAGTCCATTGGATTGTGACCATAACATCAGTAGATTAGGGCCAAACATGGTCAAACCCCCATGTAGTATATAAACCCCATGAATTCATTGGCCAGAGGGCAGTCTTGTCCTCTTGGTCTTTCCCAGCCAAAGACATCATACTCCCCTCTGTCTTTCGTCCACAAAGTTATAACCTAAGCGCTACACCTTAAGTGGTGGAAGGCTGGTTGTTTCATTAGGACAAGACTTTCTTTACGCTTACCTTATAACTGTTACAGTCACAGTCACAAGGACTAAAGACATTTCTTTCTTTTCTCTTTTCCCTTATCTTATCCTTCATTCTCATCTTATCATATCAGATTGATCACCTACTGATCACTCCTTCACTCTTCACTTGTGCCCAGGGAGGCACATCTAACCCTTCCACCTATTCAGATCCAAGGGATCTTCCATTCTACCCACAGCCATGCATGATGGGTATGTTCTTTATATCTATTGAGGCAGTACTTCCATTCTGCCACACCTCATGTCTACCACACACATCAGGTATGTTTGTGCTTCCATTCTTCTAGAACATTCTTAGGGCTATGTACCTCATGGACTCTGCATGTTATGCCTCACCATTCCCTCATGTAGTTACCATGTATATCTATGTATCTGTAGATTAGGTCCAAACAAGGCCACACCCCTAGGTAGTATATAAACCCCATGAATGCAGTGGCCAGAGGGCAGTCTTGTCCTCTTGGTCATTTCCAGCCAAAGACATCATGCTCACCAAGGTCCTCTATCCTCAAGTAGCAACCTAAGTGCTAGACCTTAAGTGGTCAAAGGCTGGTTGTTTCAATAACTTGCAGGATGAGTTTTAGGATCTGTTATGCTTACCATGACAACTGGAGTTAACACAGTTGTGGAGGATGACATAGGAAGTAAAAAGGTTCCGCAGAATCGGAATAGAGTGGAAGAAAAGGAATCAGAATAGAAACGGAATCCCGCTGTCCGGAAGAGCAGAATATCAGTGAGTGGGAAGGAATGGATGTCATACTCAGGAAGAATCGTCAAGTGACAATACAACATCGTATGGGATAAATCAGAAGACATTGGATAAGGTGACCCCTATCGTGAGGAGTGAAGGAGTTCAAGAGATGATGAAGAAAAATAAATGTGCCAAGCATAAAACCGTAACAGGATCCACACAAGTCAAGACCAAGTTCAAGAAGTATGCGTACGCCCATACGCACCCCGCTGATCCCCACTGAACACCACAAGTGCATATTCAGAGTCCCACTGTTACGGAAATCCACGGTTCACCGGCAGTACCACCGAACCGGACCAATTCATTCTTTTTCTTCGCCTTTCCTCGACGGACAGGGACCACGTTTACCCTTAGGCTCTGGCAGAAGCCTCACCGCGCGTACTAGTACTCTGGGAGTACTACCACTGTCGTCCTCGCCATAGGACATCCTTAGAGCTGCCATACTCTCGCTTATGGCCAATCAGCGTTCACCTAGACATCTCGGTCACAGATCGTCTAGCAAGACCTACCCTGAAGACGGACACCCGTTCCCACCTCATCCCGGAACCCTCCGCCTTCCTTTCGTTATCCCGTTCCTCGCCGGTTGCAGGAACACGACTTGTCACGACCCGGGCTCACCCGTAGCCCTTGTATAGCCGTACGGAACTCCGTCCGCATACGGCATTAGATATGTTTCCGATCATCTGTGGATTCTCGCGCTGATCCTCATCGCCCCGAGACAGCGGATCCCCTTTGATCCTATTTCCCCTTCCGATGGGACACCGTTCTTGACCTTCCATCATGTGTACAGCCCTATGGACCTTATAGCCATATTGGGCATGCTTCCCTTCTTTGATCCTGTATGATCCCGTTGATCCCCTTCCGCTCTTCACGACAACGGGATTCCTTTTGTTCCTCTTCGTTCCTTCCCTTCCCGGGAAGCCTGTTTGATCCTTTGGATCACCCTTTGCCCTGATGGTCCGTGCACCATTCAGGATAGTATATATAGAGTTACCTTAGTTCTCCGGTAGCTCTAAGCTAGTTCTACGCCACGATACCTGCC
>JBBPJL010000280.1:0-21400 GCA_038088675.1 Xanthoconium separans | reverse complement strand
GTGAGGCTGCAAAATAAGAATCGGCGGAGCGAATAGAGCCAGTTTGTGGTGTTGGCTGGCGTCGAGATGACAATGCAGCATGTGAGAGGCTACATTCCTCGTGTGCAACGGATGGCGTGTAATGATCGACCTGCACAGGATGCGCGGAAGATGCATGAACCGGGATGGCCGTGTGCGGCAAATTCCGTTGGAGCTGATGAAATTGATGGGGACGATCGTTGTAAATGTCGGAATGATGCATGTCTTCGGTGTAAGGGGCTGGCGAGGTGGAGCTGACGGAGAGAGCACAGGTCGATGATGGAGACTCGTAATCGAATGGAGCGAAGACAGCCGTCGATGAGCTGTCCGGCGGGACGGAGGCAGTTGGGATGACTAGCGATTGGCGTCCATTAGAGTCGGCGTCTTTTTCATACCGGATTGGAAGATGTGGAGAGGACAAGGCGGAGCTGAGGGACGAAGAGGTGTAATGGAATGGAGCAGGGTAGTCGACCAATTGCGGGATCAGCTGTGCATGCTGTACTGGAGGGGGAGTGTCTGCGAGGATATCGACGCTATTGCGGGAGTGTTGCAACGGGTCGTCCCAATAGGGCGAGGAGTCCATGATTTGGATGGACGACCAGACGGAGGAAGTTGAACCGGAAGGGGTTTCTGCAGCGAAATTTGCAGGAGGTACGCGGTGATCGGCAAGAGAAGCGGAGGCGCGTTTTCGCTGGAGGAGCCTCCACCTGGGGAAGGGGAAAAAAAAAAAATGTTTGTGAGCAACCAGGGCGGTAGATAGACGAGGAGGGAGGTGCAACCTGTTACGGCAGCCAAGTCCACTGCGCTGGAGCTCTTGACCGACGCGACCCCATTTGCCGCCGAGACGGTTGTAAGCAGCGATGAGCTTGTCGTCCTCGTCAGACGTCCAGTCGTCCTTCTTTAGGGAAGGATCGAGGGCTTCGCGATAACGCTTTGAGCACGCGTCGTCTGTACGACCAGGGATGTTCCTGGCGATGAGGGCCCATTTCGCGGAATGGATCTTATAGAGCTCCAAAAGGAGATTATCTTCTTCTCTGGTCCAGGCTGTTTTCTTCACGTTCGGTGATAGGGAATGAAGCCACCGCTAGTGAATGTGAGAGATCGGACGAGTGCGCCTGAGGGAGAAGCGGAGGACTTGCCTTTCTGCACGCCTTGTTGGTCCTGCCGGGGACAGATAAAGCGACGGCTTTCCAGTTGTCGACCTCGCCATGGACGGCGACGGCGTTGGCGAGAAGCTGGTCTTCGCTGGCTGTCCAGGGACGACCGACGGCGCGTTCGGTCATGATATGAGGAATGAGTTTGTTGACGGAATTGATTGATATAGTTTTTACTATTAGTATTAGTATTAGTACTAATGTTCACTTATGTAACGTTTTCTTACTCCAACAGCCTTCATTCCATCATGTCTGGCCTCGTCCACGCCTACGCCTCAGACGACGATATCGAAGACGACAAAAACGACGTTTTTGGCATCGCCAACATACCTGCAGCAAAGAGAATACGCAATGACTCGCCACGCGTACAACTCACAGATCCAGCGCCGCATGTACTACAACAAGTACGCTGCTCCATATCCTCCTTCTCTCCGTCTCCTCACCTCTACTACTAGGACCCCCTCAGCCACGACTCCCTCCTTACCCGTCCAACAGACACTCAGATCAATGTAAACATTCCCTACAACGATCTCCTTCTCCCCATACAGGGTCCCGAGAATCCGTTTGCTGACCGCAACCGTTTCCTCAACCAAAACGCGCTGGCCGGCCACGTTGAGGAGCAGGCCATGTCCGACCATGCCTTCAGGGCACAGCATCTCACACACGCCATTCTCGGCTACTCCGTCAACCCCTCCATCGACCCTAACGCTCCCGCTATCCTCGGATCCCTCGATACCGCACAGCAAAACAGCTTCGCCACCTTGGATGCAGTCCGCCCCACAAACGCCCAGAAAAGGGAGCTTAAACGCAAGAGAAAGGACAAAGGCAGTCTCGACGTCGTCGACGGCGACGGCGCCTACGTTGGCCCTTGGGCAGCTTGGGAAGGCGAGGATCAGGCCGCTTTTCTCGACGGCGTACAAGAGGAGGACATCCCCGACCTCCCAGAACAAGACGACCAACCCGAGCCTTCCGTCGCCAAGAAAAAGCCAAAGCCAAAGCGTGGCGGTGTTGGTCAAGAGACCTCCGTCTTCCATGGCAAGTCCATGACCGACTACCAGGGCAGGACCTACATGCACCCCCCCCTGGCGGACGCCCCACGTCTTTCCAGCGAGGCTGGCTCCCAGGAGACCTTTATCCCCAAGGCCTGCATACATACGTGGACTGGCCACACACAGGGCGTATCCGTCATTCGTCTTTTCCCCGATACCGGCCACCTCTTGCTCAGTGGATCAATGGACACCAAGATTAAGGCACGTTACCCCTTTCATCTCTCCGTCCCCTCGTTTTGACACTGCTCGTGTTCATAGCTTTGGGACGTGTATACCCATGGCAATTGCCTTAGAACCTTCCATGGGCACGTGCAGGCTGTCAAGGATGTCACCTTTTCAAACGACGGCAGAAAGTTCCTGTCGTGTGGCTATGATCGTCAAATGAAATTATGGGACACCGAGACAGGCCAGTGTCTCAAGCGATTCAGCAACGGCAAGACTCCCTACGTCATCCGCTTCCACCCCGACGACGACAAGCAGCACATCTTTCTCGCTGGCATGTCGGACAAGAAAATTATCCAGGTATACGTCTTGTTCACCTTGTTTTCTCGCTGGGCTGACCCGTCGCCACCAGTACGATATGAATTCGGGCGAAATCACGCAGGAGTACGACCAACACTTGGGACCCGTGAATACAATCACTTTTGTAGACGAAAATCGCCGGTTTGTCACAACATCGGACGATAAAACCATCCGAGCTTGGGACTATGACATACCAGTAGTGATCAAATACATTGCCGAACCTCACATGCATTCTATGCCAGCTGTTACCCTGCATCCTTCAAGTGCGTCTATCTGATCAGTCTACCATTTTCGTCGTCTGACCTACTTGCACTCGTGTGAACACAGAAAAGTACTTTGCTGCGCAGTCATTGGACAACCAGATTCTCGTGTATAGCACAGACAATTTCCGTCAGAATAGGAAGAAAAGGTTCGCGGGGCATTCCGTGGCAGGATATGCCTGCCAGGTGGGATTTTCCCCCGATGGAAAGTGGATCAGCAGCGGTGACAGCGAGGGAAACGTGGTATTCTGGGACTGGAAGAGTGGACGAATCAAGTCACGGCTAAAAGCCCATTCCAAAGTAGTCATTGCCCATGAGTGGTTGCCACATGAAACGGTGAGTTTTAACGCCATCATGACGACATCTCAGCGGAATTTACTATTGATATGCAGTCCAAAGTAGTCACAGCCTCGTGGGACGGGTTGATCAAGTTATGGGTAAGCTTTGTGGCGACGGAACATGTGCGTGGGCTAATTCGCATTCCTGCAGGACTGAGCCTTGTGTGGTCGTATTGTCATCATGAATATAATTTTTGACCAGATGTGGAATCGCCACAGCGACATTGTTGAGCCGACGTTGCCGATAGCAAGTATAGAGTGAGACCACACTGATGGAACAGGCACCAGGTGTATTCTAAATCCCACGCCTAAACTCGTGGAGACTCGGAAGCATCGTCGTGACGAGGAAGGTGCAGTCGCATTTATGTATCAAGTCGAAAGTGATTAGGTTCATCAGGTTCATATTTCGGCTCTAGTGGCCTGCAAGTGCGATATGGTTGACCGGCGCTAGAATGCTGGGAACCAGTGTGACAATTGTGCAACTCACATCAGTCCCTAATTTATAGAACAGAGTTCCGACAAAATTCTCTCGGAACAAGGCAAGCACGGATCCGATGCGACCTGGCCAAGGTATGCTCCTCCAGGGGATATTCGTCGTGCCTGGGCCACCCGTGAAGATTTGGTTTGGGATTCAGGGCATTGATGGTCACGCTGCTTCGTGAAGCTAGCACGGTCGGGTTTCCGTGCAGCCAAATAGGTACCTGTATTTCCCTCGAATGAAAAAGGTGCGCGGCGGCCGAAGTCCACTGGTTCCCGAATGGCCCAGTGACCACAACAAGGTACACATGGGCCGCGATCAAGTACATTGTTTTCTCATATCCGCTCCGCCTAGGATCCAAATAAAAGCGTGTCTTTCTTCCCTGTCCCTTCCCGCACAACCAGGTCCTGGCTTCATCATGGTCGCTTCAAAGTGTTATCTAGCGCTCCTCTTGACCTGTCTCATCCCTCTCTCGTTCGCTGTTCCGGTGCGCTCCTCCTCCCCTCCCTGTGCCTAAACTCATCTTCTCCTCCTAGACACCAGCCGAGCACGCTGCCCGTGTCATAGAGGTATCACTCCTCCTTTCACCCAGTTGAACATCTCTTCTCTAAACAGGTGCTCTATAGGGACCCTCCGCAGATTATTTCGGCGGGACTGGATCTAGCCCTCCCGACTGGTAAACGAACCTTGTCTCTCGTAAGTTCTGTCCACGTCTGTTACTAACATATTAATGTGCATGTTTTCTTAGCGCTCGTATCCTCTCTGTGCCTATCCTAAAAATCACGGAATCCCAGGGTCTGGCCGCTATAGGTCGATCCTTTATTTCTTGCGCACCCTACACAACCTATCCGAGATCCACGTCTGTATTCATCACACTCCTTTGTCGTATTTTCTGGCGCTCTTCCAGAGGGACTTGTCTGACAACCCGGATGCATTCTATACCTCACAGACTGTAGTAGTAGTATGATCCCGATGCAGTACCACTTTTTTGTGCTGACATCACGTGCGAACAAAGATATTAGGGCCGGCTTCCCCGCGTCAGAAAGGCGCGTTGTCTACGCGTCCCGACAAAACTTAGACGTCGACCATCATGTCGATGCTCGACGAGCCCGTTCCTCAAGATGACTTGATGCGCGACAGGACGCGTGTTTTCGAGGAGTTTCTCATTTCAGATTCGCCCGTTTACAATTATCGTGACGAAATCGCGCGCTTGCTACGCACTGATCAAACCCGTCTCATCGTCAATATCGATGATCTTCGCGACTACAACAGAGAATACGCTGATGGCCTCCTCAAACAGCCCGTCGACTTTCTCCCAGCGTTCGACGATGCTCTGGCCAATGTCGTCACCCAAATTCACGACACCGAAAAACACGAGCTCGAAGGCAGGAGCTATCGTGTAGGCTTCAGTGGATCGTTTGGTGATCACCACGTCAGTCCGCGAACCCTCAAAGCCGAACACCTCGGAAAGATGATATCATTAGAGGGTATCATCACTCGCTGTTCCCTTGTCCGGCCCAAAATGCTCAAGTCGGTCCATTATTGTCCCGACACGAAACTCTTTCATTCGCGCGAGTATCGCGATGCCACAACATCCACATCCAATCTTCCTCCAACGTCCACCGTTACTCCCCAACAAGACGATGATGGCCATCCTTTGCAAATGGAGTATGGTCATTGCGTCTTTCGGGATCATCAGCGGATCAGTATTCAGGAGATGCCCGAACGTGCCCCTCCAGGACAGTTACCGCGGAGTACGGACATCATTCTTGATGACGACCTTGTTGACAAGTGTAAACCTGGTGATCGCATTCAATTGGTCGGTTTTTACCGAAGTGTTGGGGGTGGCTCCAACGGCGCCTTCAAGTAAGCATTGATTTACATTCGTGCCCACTGCATGTAACCTCTGATTACCCTGGAAGATCCCTTATCCTTGCAAACAACATCAACCTTCTTTCTTCAAAGATAGGAGGTGGAATTGCTCAGACTCCATTGACCGATACTGACATCCGGCAAATCAATCAACTTGCCAAACGGCGTGACATTTTCCACCTACTTTCACAGTCACTTGCCCCATCAATTTTTGGTCACGACAAAATCAAAGAGGCACTTTTGCTTCTCCTCCTCGGTGGTGCGGAGAAGAACCTCCCGAATGGCACACACATTCGTGGTGACATCAATCTGCTCATGGTTGGCGATCCATCTACTGCAAAATCACAAGTCCTACGATTTGTCCTTGGGACAGCACCGCTTGCGATTGCCACAACTGGGCGAGGAAGCTCTGGTGTCGGTTTGACTGCTGCTGTCACCACTGACCGAGATACGGGCGAGCGTCGCCTTGAAGCAGGTGCAATGGTCCTCGCTGACCGTGGCGTCGTGTGCATCGACGAGTTTGACAAAATGTCGGACATTGACCGTGTTGCAATACACGAAGTCATGGAACAGCAAACGGTCACCATCGCCAAGGCAGGCATCCACACGAGTTTAAACGCTCGGTGTAGCGTCGTCGCCGCTGCTAATCCAATATACGGACAAGTAAGTCATCGCTGGAACATTGCCGATGTTGCATTGACGCCTTTCTGCAGTATGATATCCACAAAGATCCACATAAAAATATTGCCCTCCCGGATTCACTGCTTTCCCGTTTCGATCTTCTGTTCGTTGTTACTGATGATATTGACGAAGAGCGTGACCGTAAAATCGCCGACCATGTGCTTCGGCTACATCGGTACCTCCCTCCTGGCGTCGAAGAAGGGACACCTGTCCATGATAATCTCTCTCAGCCATTGGCCATTGACGGACCTGGCGTCGCTCCAATCGAACAAGAGACTGTTGGGGAATCCAGTCCATTCGAAAAATACGACCCATTGCTTCACGTCGGTTTCACTGCAGCCAAGTCCCGCACTCGAAGAGGCAAGCAGGTAAAAATGGAGATTCTCAACATCACTTTCGTAAAGAAGTACATTCAGTACGCGAAGAGTAGGCCAGTGCCTGTGCTCACGAATGGCGCGGCAAATCATATCGTGAACGTGTACGCTAATCTCCGCAACGAGGAAGAAAGTCAGGCGAATAAGAAAAAGGTAAGCATGAATCTATCAGTTTTTTCTTCGGATTGAAACATGGCTTGTAGACCGCGCCATTGACCGCGCGTACACTGGAGACTCTGATCCGTCTGTCTACTGCTCATGCGAAAGCCCGACTCTCGGCCAAAGTTGAACAGGATGATGCAAGAGTAGCTGAAGAGATAATGCGGTATGCTCTCTACAAGGAGGTTGCGAAGCGGCGCCGGCAAAAGAGAAAAAAGCGCAAGCTCAATCATGGTGGCCCTAGCGGTGGCAAAGGTGAAGATGGTTCGCAGGAAAGTTCGGATGAGGAGGACAGTGACGATGATGACGATGACGACGAACAACCTGGAACAGTCGAACGCGCAAACATGCCGCAGCCACAGCCTGACGGTGGACAACCTGCCACGCCCACGAAGAGCCAAAGTTCTCTGTGGAAAGATGACAGTCAGGATGTGAGGATGGATACCGTCCCCGGAGCTGCGCAGAGCTCTGCTCGAGACGGTAACGCTCAACCAGAACGGTATGTTGAATGGCCTCCTGTCTCGAGGCACTAACTCAACAAATTTCCCGTGCCTTTTCAGACTTCAGTTATTCCGATCTAAAGTGGCAAACTTGTTTGCCTCACAGCTACAGGATGAAGAACAGATTTTCCTGGCAGAACTAGTGGAGTTTGTGAACGCTGGGCTCCCTACGGATGCGCTGTTTGGCACTGCCGAAGCCACAGCTATTTGCCAGGTCATGACCGATTCAGACGAACTCATGATGAGCGATGGAATCATTTACAAGGTGTGATATTCCCGCGGAAGCACACAAGCAGCCCTGGATGTCGATGGCGACCTTGTATTTGTGTTGATACCAATTTTCCAAGTTGCTGTCCCTTTTTTGTTCTACCTACCTTTTACATCTTGTTGTGACTCAGGCTATTGAACGTTGAATGGAACACTGGTTTCAGGTATATGAGCGGGGCTACGTGTACGACAGTCATACACGCCAGAGTCACGTAGTTTCTACCGCCGACAATCATCCCTCAACCTAAGCACAGTCTTGACCTCGTTCATCTCCAGGCCCCCAGACCCTAGCGATGTCAAGTTATCAAGGAGCTCTTCCCATCCATCGCTCTTCCCGCCAAACAACGCATCCAGCAGCCCGTCATGGTGCTGCAGATCTGCACCGAGAAGACGCCCAGCCACCAACAGCCGGCTCCACGGTTTTTCAATCCGCGCCCGGGACGTGTTCATAGCCACCTGTGAGGTTTCCGCCCACAGCTCGCATTCTGCTTGCACGACAAGCGCTTGCGTGCGTGTCAGTCCATTCCGTGCCAAGCCTCGCGTCAGGCTTGGTCGGAAGAGAACCTGCCGCTGAAGTACATGCTCTGAAATGCGTGATGCAGTACGTCTGTAGAGTCTTGTAACGACGGAGGCTGGAAGCGTGGCTCGCAAAAAGGCCAGATGGGATGATAGAAGCGCAACAGCTGGTAGTAAGGTGCTTGGGACGGCGACATCCACCGTACCGTCATCCGAGTCCTGCATGTGACTACCAGAAATGCAAATCAGTCTGACCTGCGTTTGAGTGGGTCAGAGGTTACCCACGTGGTCAAGGCAGAGAAGTGAGGCTTCAGAGCACCTTCACACTCCCCGCAGATTTGCTGCACCAACATATCTTCCGCTCTGGAGGAAAGCTTCGCAAATTGCGCGACAAGCTCTTCAAAAATAGTACCTTCGGAAGTCGTCGCCTTAGGCCGTGCATGATACTCGGGCAAAGAGGAGGACGCGGCTGCCATACGGAGAGATGCACGATGGTTGATCTCCGCCCAAAGTTCCAGGAAAAACTAGGTATCACTTGTCCGGAGGACCATGAAAGAGACGATGAGCATGCTTACCACCTCTTCTCCCCAAGTTCGCATAGCCTCCTCTATGTATCTCGCGCTTAAGAGAGCCTTACACAAGCGTTGGCTCCCTTCCACACCTCCAGTCAATCTTCGAGTATCCGTCTTAGGGCCGTCGACTCCCAACGCACCCGGTACCGCGCGGACAAGAGCAGAAGAGAGCGTCTCAAACGCGTCCAAGGATGAGGATATCCGAGAATGGTATAATTCCAAGATTGGGAGTTGAACGCGGATGAGAAATTGTGTGCGTTGTCGAAAACTTGGCAAAGGCGAGTAGCGATCTGGAGAGGGTTCAAAAAGAGTGAATAGGTTTGGTTGAACGTGAACGCACCAGTCACTTGCTCAACAAGAGCCTTGATTCTCCGTGCTGAAGTTGTTGCCTTGAGAGCAATGTCTCGGGATGCATGGTTATGTATGTATTCACGTGTGTCATCATCAGCAATGACCCAGGCGTCGGGAGCACTGATGATTTCGTGGTACTGATCATCTGCAACTGCATCGTCTGTCAGCCCAGGTCTCGACGGAACGGGTAACGATTTGACATACAATTTTTCTCTCCTTCTAGCCATGCGTTAAACCAGTCCTTTTGTCCTAGAATCACTTTACTGATACCCCCTTTCTCAGTTTCCCCTCCTCCGTCGTCCGCGTCTCCACTGTCTTGGACAAACTCATAGCCCATGTCACGCAAGCTAGAATCAAAAACCAATGACTGATATACCGTATGCGCTAGCAGGGCTGGTCGAGTCAACAGCAAGGGAACTGAACGCTTAAGCTTTCGCTCGAGTATGGGAAGGAGAAGAGTTGTGTAGTTGTGCTGCCAATACGTCGGCCCTCCACAAGACAATATCAAATAATATCACACACCCACGCATTGACGTCCTGAAACTTGGAGCCGGAGATCAGTCTCTGCATGATACCTTCCATGAATGGCCGATGATCATGGGCAACATTGGCTATGTGCGTAAAATACCACTCAGGCTGACAACGAATTTCAATGGTCTGTGAGATTCATACGAACAGATTTTACCTTTTCTAGGCGATTCGTCTCTCGCTCGGACTCGAAATGATATTTGAAACGCAATGCTACCGGCTGGACTAGGGCCTGCAGTGGATAAAGACCCTCCGTTTCTCGAGGTGGGCGGAGAGACTCTCCGCTACGGTTGGAGTACAGATCAGCTAGGAATATAGAGAAATTTGAATGTGGATGCTTACATCTCTTGCAACTTGAGTAAATCCAGGACCGCAGACTCAAATACCGCACGGTCCTTCTGGTTTGCGCCAACATAATCAACAGCTGTTGGCCAATTAATGGTCTCAGAGGCGGATATGAGCGTCCTGTAGCGTCATTATCACGCAGTCAACAGTGACCCACGGACACGACATACGAGAACAAGGATGCCTTTATGTCCGCCCATGTCCTCTCACAAATCTTATCGAGAAAGGATACGAGACTGAGAGAGCCATGCAAATTTCCGAGGTCTTCCACAACGCCGCATGAATGCCTGACGTCGTTGACGAAGGACAACAAAACTTTGTATTTTGAGGTCGCTTCCGGTGTTATTGGAGAATTAGTGTGGCGCATCTGCGATACAGCACTCTCACTGCCAGCTTATATGAATATGTGGGAGAATATGTTATGGTAACTATCTCTTACCTGAGTTGTAGGGAGCGCTCCACGACAGCGACATAGGACTGGACGCTCTCGAGCTCCTTTAAAGCACGATGCATCGTCTCTATGTCCTCAAGCAAGGTAGGAACATTGTCGTCCCCTGCAGGACTGAGTGCGGAGACCAAATCATGGGACAGGTAGGCAAGATCATCCTCCAGGCTGTCCCGCAGCGAGGTAAGCTCTTTCGCCTTGTCAAGCTGTAGAATAGCCTGTATTCGTGTGCTGGTCGTCAGAGTATCGATCTCTTTCTCTGATTCAATAAGCTGTGGAGAGATGAGCGGCAGATAGAGAGAATGTTGGGTTTGGGACGAACTTGTTGCTCGAGTCGGACTTGGGTGCTGCGCTCATCATCCAGAATCGCCTGTAGGTCATCGAGATGAACGGAATCTGCAAAGCACCTGTTCAGTGCATCAAGGGCTGAGTTGTGCGCGAGTTCTGCACTTGGAGGCTCCCGCAACTGCTTTACGATCCGAGAGGACATGCTGGGTCCATTTAGCAGCGTGTCAAAACGTTGCCTCTTGAGACACGTCGCGTCGGCCACGCGGTTATCTTATCTACGACATTGTACATTTCTACATGTGTGTGGTATAAGCAAGCAATCGAGTCAAACCTGCAACGCCTCTACACGCCTCACTACCTCTTTCCAGTCCTTGACCCGTTGTACGAAATTTCGACGTTTCTCATTCGCTCGTGCGAGAGCTTCGTCACCGAGTCGAGCGTCTTCCACCAGAAAATCAGTGTCCCCATCCCAAAGCTCTACTCGCCTAGCATAGGCCATGTCATCATGCTCGTCTTCGGCAAGAGACAACCTTTTGTTCCACTGATAGTCTCCGAAGAGTAACACATACGGCACGACGCTGTCTTCACTGGGTGAGACATACTCCGCACAGGCCACCGCATTTTCCAGAGAGTCGTCAATCAACAACTTTGCTCCAATGCGGACGCAGACCTCTGCCTTGGTGAGTTTCTTGATGACCGCGTTGCCTTGATCTGGGGCACCATCCGGTCTTTGCTGGGCGGCAAATTGCCCAGTGCATATTATTTCCCGGAAGAAGCCAGGGAAATGTCGATGTGTCCACTCCCAGGTGGCATCGCGGACATGTTCATTTCGTGCGGTGACGATGACGAGGTGATAGCCAAGACGATGCAGGTCTGCAACGCCCTCTTGCGCGCCTTCGATCGGGCGGATCGACGACACCCAGTCTGTCGCATAGAAATCCTTTACTTTTTTGTGTGTTTGAGCTGGAGTTCCCCAGTGGGGATTCTGGGAAGAGCAAATAGATGATCAGATCAAATCTCGAAAGAAACGAGGGACATACTTTCCAGTAGTAATAGTAGTAGAAATCGTCCATGCTCATGTTGGAGCCATGATTCTCGTTATGCCCTGTTCGTGCCTTGGTAAAAATCTTTAGTAGCGGCACTTGGAACGAGGAAACGAACAAGTCGTGATATGCTCGTTGGTGCCGCTCAAGACATCGTCCAAATCGACTGCTATGACACCCTTGAAAGACGGTTTATCGTTATCTCCAGGCCCTGTCATGGGTATGATGGGAGAGTACTTGTGTGGCAGTGCTGATGACCGGAACACCTAGGCTCGAATCGAAATCACATGGTAGTAATAACTTGTGTGTGGGCCTTGCATGTACTAGTGGTAGCCATCCTCCAGTCTTTTCAGCATGCCCGTATTCTCCAAACTTGTTCTCTCCAACAATCGCATCGCCGACATTTCTCGCATCTACGCTTCGCATCGACCACTTGTACAACGCGGTCTTACCGCTGGTTTCGTCCTCTATGTCCTCCTAGCTGCATATCAAGGCGTGGTAGCCCGTCCTCCCACCAAGGACAGCAAGAACGTTCATGTGAGGGACGGAAAATCTCCACGCGTCACTGCGAGTATCCCGGGTAATGTTGTCGCTCGCGCCGGTCTCACCATGCCCCTCGCAGGTCGATGCTTCGTTTTATCAGCGCCTCCGTGTGATTCTCAGAATAGTTATCCCTTCCATTCGCTCCAAGGAAGCCCTTCTCCTTGTCATGCACTCTAGCTTGCTGGTATTCCGGACCGCAATTTCATTGTATGTTGCCGCTCTCGATGGCAAGTGAGTACCAGGTCATTCAACGTTCATCGACATTCTTGTTCATTCAGTGTGAAAGAATCGTCGCATCACTCGTTAGAGGCAAGTCGGTCGAGTTCCTCTTAAATATCATTCGCTGGCTCCTTGTTGCAATTCCGGCGACTTGGACCAATAGCTGGTTGAGCTATGTGCAAAATAAGCTTGCCATTGCTTACCGAACCCGTCTTACTCGTGAGGTGCTCCAGCAATACCTTGGCGAGGAATCAGAGCCACCTGATTCAAAGGTTTATTATAAAATTTGTGAGTGAAATACACGCTTGTGATCGCGCCTCGCTCATTTTCGTTTCAGCAAACTTGGACGATCGGATCAAGAACATTGACCAGTTAAGTTGACTAAGAACGTTTCCTACTCTGAGGCTCTGACGGACAATAGAATGATTACACACGACATCCAGCGCTTCTCTGCTCATCTTGCAGCCATCTATTCGAATTTGGCCAAACCTATACTTGACGTCATTCTCTACAATTACCAGCTATCCCAAAATATCGGGGCAGAGGGGCTTGTGCTCCTCACAATTTTGATACAATCGTCTGCCGCACTGCGTACATGCATCTTACTGTCAAAACATGACATTTAAGCTGATGCGTGTTATAGTACGAGCGGTGACACCTTCTTTTGGAACCTACACCGCTCAGTCTGCTGCTCTTGCTGGTTCTCTCCGCCACGCACATTCTCGTTTGGCAGAGTTTTCTGAGGAAGTCGCGTTTTTTGGAGGTGAAGACGCCGAGAAAGAGATCATAGAAAAAGAGTACATGTCTCTCGTGCGGCACGAAGAGAAAGTCATGGTTCGGAGATGGTGGCATGGCTGTGCCGAGGAAGGGATTGTGAAATGGCTTTGGGGGAGCTTTGGGGTCAGGATTTTGCCTTCAAATGTACGTTTGACTCACCTCAGCAAAGCTGGTAGTCTGTGCCATCCCGATTTTTTTCAATCTTCCTGGCCTCTCGAATATTGACCTCGGTAGTCGCACGGAAGGTCGGTGTAGTATCAATTGTGAATTGTTTCCCACTTCATCTCCCACTAGGTTTTGTCACCAATCGAAGACTTCTGCTATCCTCCTCTGGTTCGTCCATTTGCATTTTTCCAGGTTTGTTATGATAAGCAGCAACCGCGATGCTAGATGCGATGGGCCGTGTGATGTACTCTTACAAGGATCTGGCTGAGCTTGCAGGCTATACTGCGCGTGTTTCTCTTTTACTTGACACAATGTCAGACGTGCGCAATGGTAAATTCGAGAAAAACTTGGTGGCTAGTGCGATGGAAGGGGAGAACAACGAAAGTGTGTGTTTTGGTTACTCCGTGTCTTCAGTCTATCTGATATGTACAGTTATAAACGGCCGAGGAAAAGTGTTTGAAGCGGAGGACATTCAGTTTGAAAATGTCCCGATCGTGACTCCAAACGGAGATGTACTGCTCAAGAGGTTGACATTCAACGTGAAACCAAAGGTAATGCCTTCACTTTATATGGTACATCCGGTGACGCATGGACATAGGAACACTTACTCATCGTGGGTCCCAATGGTAACTAGGTCTCCCTGTATTTCGAAGCACTCTGACTCTGGCACACTTAGGGTCTGGGAAGTCATCGTTATTCCGTATTCTTGGTGGACTTTGGCCCGTTTATGGTGGGTTCCATGTTCCGCTGCAGTGCTTTTTCTCATCTTGTTTAGGGGGTATTGTGCGAAAGCCGCCAGCATCAGACTTTATTCTAATTCCTCAGCGTCCCTATCTCTCATTGGGTACGCTTCGCGACCAGGTCATTTACCCACACTCGCAGGAGCAAATGAAAGCTCGTAAGTGGCTGCATGACCTTTTTTACATCGCTACAGCCCACCGACTTAGGGGGTATTTCGGACACCAATCTGCTCGCTATTCTTGCGGTAGTAGGCATGGATAGCGTCGTGGACCGCGAGGGCGGATGGGACGTCACCCGTGAATGGAGGGAAGCTCTGAGCGGGGGTGATCAGCAAAAGATTGCGTGGGCAAGATTATTTTATCATAAACCCAAAGCAAGTCTTTCGCTTATTGGATCTTGCCACCCTCGAATGTGACTAAATATTGGGATAGTATGCCATTCTCGATGAGGCGACGTCGCTCGTTCCGTCGGATATGGAGGGAAAGATGATGGACAAGGCCACTGCCTTGGGTATCACCCTCTTGACTGTTTCCCACCGACCGTCATTGTGGAAGTATCATTCCACAATCCTGCAATTCGACGGACAAGGTGGATACGTCTTGTATGTCGCGCTTCTACCATTGCGAAGGGTATTCGGTTGAACATGCTTTCTGATCGGCCCCCGCAGCACACAGCTGAATGCGGACAAGCGATTATCGCTGCAGGAGGAAAAGGAGGAATTACAGACGAAACTTTTGGAAGTGTGGGTGGTTTTTGCCTGGCTAGGTGGATCTTTTACAGCTTTTTTTCTTAGGCCAAAACTCGAATCACGTCTTGCGGAGCTACGGCTCCTTGCTGATCCGGTCCAATAGCAATATTGATTCAGTAGTACCAGTTGACGCGCGGTCGTGATTGAGGCACCAAGGGAAGGAGCCAGCCAAAATCGGGCCACTGGCCGTGCCCCTGCGTGAAATTGGGCAGACTACGAGCGATAACCCTTGACGTGATAATACAGGAAGTACACTAGAAGGAAGAAAATCGCAATATAACATGTTTAAACCTTAGAAAACGAGTTTTAGTGTGTGAATAAAATTCCAAATGAAGTAAACATTTACCGGGTCTGCCCGAGCCAATCGGATCGCAGTAACTCTAGCAAAAATTGCGTATCACGAGCCCGCTCGTCGTCAAACAACCGCGCCTCAGTTCCGCACGACCACTTTCTTCCGCCTTTCCCGCTCGTTTCCGGTCGCGACGATGCATTTCTTCTCCCAGTCCTTCAAGTACGAGTGCGTATATTTTCAGGAAACCCGACCAGAACGCCCCTCATGAGCGCAATGCTTCGTTTAGCCACCCTTGGTCTCACGTCGTCATCGGAATATGGCATAAATACCCAAATCCACACTGCACGCACGTCGTGACGGTCGATGTCATAGATCGTTCAGTCGATCCGGACACTGGGATAATACGGACGGAACGTGTGTTGGGTTGCAAACAAAAGACCCCAGCCTGGATCGTCAAAGTAAGTTGAACTTTCTCCTACTTGTGGGTCCTCTAACCCGCCCACGGCTTTGACGTTTTAGTTGTTCGGTGGATCAGAGGACGCCTATGTACGCGAAATATCGTTCGTCGATCCTGCAACGCAAAGCGCAACGATCACTTCAGTCAACCTTTCCCTTTCTCAATTTGCATCTTGCTATGAACGGATACAGTATAGACCGACGTCACCCCATCAAACAATGTTCACGCAAACCGCAGAAATACAAGCTCGGATGGCAATGTGGCGGACAATGACGGATAGAGTGGAGAGTTGGCTCGTGCAGAGGTTCGAGCAAAATGCCAAGCTAGGCAAGGCTGGATTTGCAGACGTACTAAGGACAATGTGGGAACCCGAGCAACCCCAACTGTCTCCTGGAGCATCATAGCTGCTTCCTGTGGTTTTTCTCTCCTCGTGTTTGCACCCCACTAGACGCGATTACCTCTAGATTTGTCCCTCAAACCGTCGCAGAGACAATACACTTATAGCTCATGTAATATATCTCAAGGACCAGGCAACGTCAGGCTGCTACTACTTGATTCAAGCACACTCTTGGCATTAGAAGGCGAACGATGATTAGATTAACAAAGCACTACCCAAGTGTTATACTTCCTGCTCATAGACATCATCCCAGCCAATATATGGGTCTTCGGTATCTCCCTTCTCGCTTTCGTCTTCTTCTCCATCGCGTACTGCATTGCAAAAGTGATTTGCGGATATTGACTGCAGAATTTGCTCCTCGTTTCCTACAACCCCGCCACCTTCTTCTACTATCATGCCATCTTCTGTCTTGTCATCCATCGAATACAAGTCGCCTTTCTCATCAAGATTGATGTTCGGACTTTCACCTTCGACGAAGAGATCTTTCAGTGCATCGTAATTGATGCGTTTGCTATATTTTGCATTTTTCTTGAGGAGGTTTCGGACTGACTCCGCTGCAGTTCTCCCTGATGGAGTAAATTCGTCGCGAGGTTTCGTGACAGACTTCCGTCGCTAGGGAAATCGACATGAAGTGATACAGTTGCGTTGAAAGAGAAAGACGAACCTTACGACTTCTTGGGTGCTGTATGCCTTCTTCCAATTGATCTGTTTTCGCTGTGGCGATTTCCTTGAGTGAAACATCGGAATATCGCAAAACCGTGACATACCGGCGATACCCTCCAAATACTCACGATTCATTTCTACCCATACGCGTTCTTTGATTTTGACCTCGTCCTCAGAAAGCAGAAAGCGATCGAGTTCGTCTTCGTCAAGGCCCTTGAGTTCATCGACTTCAGCAAAGTTTGCTTGACGCCTTTGCTCCGCTTCGTTGAGAGCTTCGGTGAGCATAAGACTCTGTGAATTTTGCAAGAACGTTGCTACTTCCTCGGCAAGTGCTTGATCCACAGTCTCTTCGATGGCCGCAACAGCCTGAGTCGTTGCATCCACGACGTTCAACCGTAGGAGTGGGTCGATATGAGCGTAATTTGTTTCGTCGTCGTCGTCGGGAAAGAAGAGGGGTGGAGGAGCTGTTGTGCCTACAAGGATGCCTTGATTGAAAAATGTAGGATCTATTGCTGTTGGTGGAGGTGGAACCTGTTGAGATGGGGGTTCAACATCGGCACCCTCCTCCTCTGACGGACTATCCACTCTTTTCCGCTTTCCTTTCCGCTTCTTCATCCTGACTTCCTTCCTTCGATCGCCAGTGTACTCTTTCTCCTTCTCTTCCCGTTCCCTTCCCTTGGTGAAAGCAGGTGGATCCATTTCGTCATCCAACCATACGGTTCTGAAATCTGCCAATGTCAGGGCCCCACTAGGGGTCTTCTTGAATTCCTCGAGACGCTTCTTCAACGTTGTGTCTGCGATCTTGACTACTTGCACAATCTCTTCTACCGATCTCCGGAAATTATTCATACGAGCGGCAAGGAGAAGGGCTGCACCACAAATACCGGCTGGACGACGGCCCTTGGAGACCCAATCCCGGTCGAAGCGCTGCACAAGACGAACCGCATCAGTTGCGACTCTGTGGGTCTCTTCACCGAACTCGAGCAATGCAGCAAAACGGGAAATGTAATGCGACGGATCAACAAGGGGAAGTCTGAGATTGAGAGTTTGGACCAATTGAAGATAGGTGTGGCCGAGCTCGAACACATTTACCTGAAACGACGGTCGGCAGGCTGACGACAGTAGGATGTACGTTGTTACACACCTGCAAGAGGTCGGAAAAGTCGATGAGCATGTAATTTCGCGTCTCTTTCTGCCTGCACGCGACATATAGACAAACGGCGGCCACGTTGACGCTTCTTCGCCCTTTAGTGAATTTGTGCTCCACAGCAAGCGTATACAAACGTGTTGCAGAAAGTGCAACAACTTCTGAGAGGTGGAGGGCAGTGGCAAGACTTTGAATCCTTCTACTGGCTGTGACGATGTTATCGCGGGGGTGTTGCAAGAAGGTAGAACTGCGTACCATTCGCAATGGTCTGCTCACGAGATTCAGCGCTTCCCCTCTTACCGAAAGGACCACTCATGCGGGCGTGGGCTGGGCGATATTGAGATGTGAATAGCGTCATTGGATGAGTGACTCACTTGAGCCTTGTGCAACATACGCCCCTTGAACCATCGCTGCGCCAGTAGAGGTTTCGCCAAAGGTGACCTCGG
Source organism: Xanthoconium separans (assembly GCA_038088675.1). Lineage (NCBI taxonomy): Eukaryota > Fungi > Basidiomycota > Agaricomycetes > Boletales > Boletaceae > Xanthoconium > Xanthoconium separans. The sequence goes on along the minus strand of JBBPJL010000280.1, from coordinate 3,045 downwards.
ATATGATTGTGTTCTCTTCCACGACGGTCCCACATTTGACGCAGAATCCGTTGCCTGCGGCGGGATCATATTCGATTACTGTGCCCCCGCAGTCGGTACAGACGGTCTTGACAAGAGTAAGCCAGTGGGAGAGTAATTATGATAGCGACACACCATATCGAAGATGATAAAGAGTACTAGGTGATAGTTGTGCGGGGATGTATTATAAGCGGGTTCAATAACGTGGAGTTGATACCCGAATGATGACGCAGGACATACTTACATGGATTTGCGTTTTGCATGTCACGGAGCAACAAGGAGTCAGTCACTTTTTTTTTTTAAAGTCACATGGCAATCTTATCACTGTCAACTCACAAGTAAGTAAGCCATGGACGAGCTCGTACACCACTCCATACGCGAGCTCTCCTTCGACGGCGATCTTGGTGAGCGTCCGTTCTTATCGGCGTCTATATCAACGAGTCGAGTTCGAATCCCCCACTCAAACAATTTTTTTGGTTTCTTTTTCCAGGTTGCAACGTTTCCCGCCTCAGAGACTTTATTGCCGGCTTTTACGCATCCCAAGACGACCATCCCCAACTCGTCGACGATGCTTTCTGTGCCTTCGTATGGTCACTCGTCGTCCAGCAACCCTCGGTCCGCGTCGGCACCTTGCCTCCCGGGGTCGTCTCAGAAGTTTACATCGCGCCTCAGTCGAGTGCTAAACGCAAGGCCGCAGCCAAGGGCGAGCGGCTGACCGACGATGCACCTCCTTCCCTGCAGCTCGTCGACGATGCTCGACATATGCACCTCGAGGACTTGAAACGCCGATATGGCGACAACCTCCGCATAGCAGTTGACCCAGAAACATCCTTTGCGGCAATCACAGGTTCCCATATCAGAGTACGTGCCCATGCAGAGCGCAAAATATTTATTCTCACCTCTCCGTAGTCCCCTAGGCTAAGCCCCATGGTGTACAGTGCGCTTCAGCTAATCACCCGAGGGCGAGAAGACGGCATCACCACCGTCGAGCTTGGTCGAAAGACGAAATACGACCAAAAGACCTGCTTCTATCTCATAAAACAACTGGTCGAACTTGGTCTCATGTATGCGCTTCATTTCTTTCTATTGCTCAGAGCTTTAATATTTTCCCTAGCATCAAAGCACGCCGCGGTGGGGTCGGGAACCACACATGCATCCACAAATACTTTGTCGAGCGGAGTCCGCTCTGGCAGCAGATTCAAGAAGAAGAAGCCCAGGAGGACGGACCCATCAATGATCAACGTGTCAAGTCAACCGATGCTACGGACGATGCTCCAGATTTGGACGAACCAAAAGTCCTTTTTGATCCGATTGACTCCAGGCATCTTTCCAGTCTTCCCCTCGTCAAAAACAGGATCATCAAACTACTCAAGGCATCCAGAAATCACATCCATCCGTCCAATAACCTGCTCATGACAATCGTTCGTGATTATTTCATTCGCGACATATTTCTCTCGTCTCATCGTACTATAGGGGTTCGTGCATCCAACTAAGACGGACCGGCGCTTTTTTCAGACCAGACTGCGTGAATTGATTCAGCAAGGCGTCGTGGAACGTATCTTGGTTCCTAGCAGCAAAACACGCGACCGCACGATCAAATGCATACGCCTTGTGACATCAGACAATCGGCTTCCGGATGGATCCGTAGTCATGAGACAGGATGCGGAAGAGGACGAAAGAGAAACAAGCATCGTGGAGGAGATTTCAGGTTCGTTTCACCAATAATAATTTATTATCAAATTTACTTAATTTGATGGATTCTAGTTAGCCAAACCGATGTCAAAACAAACCTTACAATCCACAAGCAAGTGTCGAATATGCTTGAAGAGGCTGGTCCATCTGGCCTCACGCTCAATGTAACCCAGAAGTCACTGAACGAGTGTATACCCTAATACATTTTTCTAGGAAATATGCGCATGTCTCGGCAACTTTGACAAGCGCACCATCGAACTTTTACTGACGCGGGCATCCAATAGCAGACCGCCAACTCATATCAGTGACCTTGGCACCATAGATCTCATGGAGACCTATGGTAGGGAGAGACGTCATCGATATTTCACTCTTGCTGCGTACAAATGCGTGATGGCGAACGAGCGATTGCAGGATACGAGTACACCTGCTATCGACGTCGATATGTCACAGGTCGGAGATTTTTCAGCATTCGACCCCAAGCACTTCTACACTACGACGGGAATGCTCCATTCTCACCAAGACTTGTTCAAAGATATTGCGACAGCCAAAGGCAAAAAGCGTAAAAGAGATGTGGAAGGAAGCAATGGAGAAGAGAGTGGACCGCTTCCAAAGCGAAAACGAGGTCGTCCCCGTAAAACGCCCGCACTCGCGGATACTTCTATGGGTCCACCAAGGAAACGCGGACGGCCTCGCAAGAATCTACTCCCCAAAGACAGCGAAGTTCAGAGTGCTGTATCTACGGGGTCTCCGTCAAAATCGACGGTGGAAGTGTATGCAGGAGAAGTGTCAAGAACTCCACCTCTCTCTGCTAGAAGTCCCGTGGACCGTAATCAACACCCAGTGTCTACTGCTTTAGACTCAAGCATCATTCATCAGGCGCATCAGTCGGCTTGTGTTCCGCTGGTCAATCAACCGTCAGAGATCTCACCCACGGCGGCCGACAAAGGAAGTGGTGATTTGCAGTCATGTCGTTCGAATAAAACATCCTCCCGCCGTTCTTCAAAACGTGTCGGCACAGCCGCGCTCTCTGTGGAGCCTCGAGGGAAGTCCCCTGTACCAGTCATTCAAGAAGAAGAGTCCGTGAGTGCTTTCTACCTCTCTCTCTGAAAGGATATTCAAACTATGCTTGTCACCACATGCAGACAATCGGACAAGAATCATCACAAACTCCGAGTCGTGATGCAGGTGCTAGCGAGAAGCACAAAGCTGCAAATCTTTCATCGTCCCCACGACCGTCAAAGCGAAGCCGAACCAACGAAGAGGGAAAATCGCGCTCAAGCATTAATATTTCTTCTCTTCGTCGCGAGAACGAGCTTTTCAAAGTCATAGAAAGCG